>APFE031684683.1:33024-54379 GCA_000404065.3 Pinus taeda
TGAGGTACTAGTATGTAGGTGCTGACCTACAGAAGGCTACAACCTTCTCTTTTCTTCCAGGGACCACGTTTCATAAATTTTCAGACTGGATCCATGAATAACATCAAGTATATCTACATCAACCAATCTTCTTTGTACAACCCAATACTGACTCAAACAATCACTTCTCTAAATGCTGAAACCAGAATAATAATGGTAACCAGACACTAATCCTGAACCCAAAATACTGCAACAATAAACCAAAGTAGCTAATACATATTTTATGAGACCTATGCTACTTCAAAATGAGGAACCTACATGCATACGCTTCTGTATAAAGGCAAACCTTCGTATACGCTTCTCTGAATTACTGAACCAGCGTGTATACGCGCCTTCGCTACACCGAACCTGAGTACAGATCTATGGAAGACAATTTTCCCTTTTCAATTATTCAAGCATTAATTATACTCAGATTATCAGATTCATAGATCAATTCATGCGTCAAATATAATAGATCAGAATCACACAAAGATACTACTATTCAAGTCTTGAGATTTGACCCTTCAATAGAACTTATCCATCTTGTAACGCTCAAGTTCCTCCTTGATTCAGATTAAGCTATGCACCATAAACCAATCACCAGTATTCCAGATCTTGCTCCTCATAAGATATTCAACACTTGAGTCAATTTCCTTGCCAAATGATCACTTCCTTTTTATAGTCTTGGCCTTACTCAAACCATGGCCCAAAACCATAGATAACCAATACTAGGGACCCAATATCTGGGTTCAATATTTCGGACACAATACCAAGGTCCAAAACCATAGGTCCAATTACCATGGACCCAAAATAATATTTCCCACATGAATGCGCTTTTCAGTGCATGAAAGTGTGTGTATACGCATACGCGACTTTTTATCATCAATACCGCGTATATACGCGATTTGGTTAAAAGGAACCTGCGTATATGAAGTTTTCTTCCATTTTGAGAGCTTGAACTATGATCTGCCGCCTGAGTGCGTTGCCATCAAGGACAACACCTGTGCCATAGTGCCAACCCTGTGTCATAATGCCAACAAAAGTCTTTTTCTTCATTAAGTGAAGGAAAGCTCCTTGGATTCATTATGTCCAAAGTAGGAATTTATATTGACCCTAACAGAATTAGAGAAATTTCTGAAATACCTTTACCACATAACAAAAAATCAATGCAATCTTTCCTAGGTCAAATAAATTTTGTTAAAATATTTGTCCCTAACTTCTCAAGATATGTTTTACCTCTTCAATCCATGATAAAGAAAAATTCTTTGTTTAAATGGGGACATTCGGAACATGAAGCTTTTAGCTTGATAAAACAAGCAATCATAAACGCCCCATCTTTAGCAATGCAAATTTTTTTGAATCATTTCATTTTATATACTTTTGCTTTCGAGAAATCATATACAGCAATATTGACACAAGTAAATCAAGAAAAAGCTGAAGCCCCAATCTCTTTCTTTAGCTCCAATTTGTAGGGAGCTGAATTAAATTACTTGGCTGTTGAAAAACAACCTCTGTTGTTTTCAAATCAATAAAAAACTTCAGACCTTTTCTCCTCAAAACCCACAATAAAGTAATAGTACCATTCTCAACAGTGAGAAATCTTTTAATACAAAGGGATGTAGGTGAAAAAAGAGCGAAATGGGTGACAACCCTGCAAGAATATGACATAGAAATTAAACCAGCGAAAATTGTAAAAGGTCAAGGTTTTTGCAAGATGTTGGAAGGAGCATCGAATCTATCATATTTGCAGCATTCAGGTGACGATGTACAAATCTATGAGGTAAGCCTTAACGACACGAAATCAAGGTATGCTGATATCATATTTTACTTGAAAAATGGATATGCCCCAACCCAATTAAATTACACAAAGAAAAGAGCCTTGAGATTAAAAGCTAGGAAATATCAAATTGTCAAAGATGTGTTGTTTAGAATAAATTATGATTTTGTTTTGCTTAGATGTCTTGAAAAATATGAGGCAGAGAAGGTGTTGCAGGAATTTCATGATGGACCAGCTGGTGGTCACTTTGGAGTAGATACTACAGCACATAAAATCCTGCATGCCGGATATTACTAGCCAACGTTGTTCAAAGATGCACACAGTTATGTAAGGATATGTAAGATTTGTCAAACAGCTGCTGGAAGACAAAGGAAACCCGCATTACCATTACAGCCAGTCAACATTGACCAACCATTTGAACAACGGGGATTGGACGTAATAGGTGAGATCATTCCTCGTTCTTCTAAATAGCATAGGTATATCCTTATAGCCACTGATTATTTCACCAAATGGGTAGAAGCAATTCCACTCAAGGTAGCCAATTCAGAAAACATTCTTGAATTTATAGATCAATTTATCATCACCAGGTTTGGTCTACCATCTACTTTGATGTTTAATAATGCATCTTATTTTTCAATTAATATTATGACAGAGTTTTCTCTTAAAAGAGCTTTTAAGCTTAAGTATTCTGCCAATTACTATCCGTAAGGAAATGGGTTAGCCGAATCCACAAACAAAAATCTCATCAGGATTATTAAACGAATTGTTGACCGAAGCCAAAAGAACTGGCATAAGTCTTTAGTGTTTTCTCTATGGGCAGATCGAATAACTTAGAAAGCTTCCATTGGAACTTCTCCTTTTAATTTGGTCTATGGGAAAGAAGCAGTCTTGCCAACAAACATAGTTGTTCCCTCCTTAGCCTTAGTTCAATTCATTGAAGAAATTCCTTCCTCATCTATGCAGGTTAGACAATTACAAATTCTTAAGCTCGAAGAGGAAAGAGAAAAAGCCAAGACCACACATGCACATCATCTGCAGTTAGTCAAAGCCTCCTTTGATTCAAATTCTCTAACTTCAAAGTCTTTTCAACTCAAAGACGTATTATTAAAATGGGATAAAGCCCACGAAGAGAAATGTAAGCATACCAAGTTCCAACAAATGTGGCTTGGTCCATTTCAGATTGTGGAACAAATAGGCCCATCAACTTTTATGTTACAAGATATATCAGGTAAGAGAGAATCTCTACCTGTTAATGGGCAGATTCTAAAGAAATACTTTCCATAGAAGATTATCTCTTTTGTTCATTGTATATTATTGCCTTTAGTTAAATTTTATTTTAGAAAGATTAATACGAATTGAAAAGCATTTACTTTTGGTTTTACAAAGGATAGTCTCTTTTTAATTTTGACTTTTCGCTTGTGTAAGTAAAGATTGTTATGAAAGTAATATTCACATATGAAATATATAGTTAAGTTCTATCGCTCTTAAACTCCCTATTTTCTTCCTAAATTATCTGATTTTTTGTGAAACTTAGCTTTAAGAAAGAAATTTTCTTTTACATCAGTCAATAAAAGTATTAATAACAAAGAAAAGTCCCTCTATAGAAAAGCATATTTAAAACTCTACAATTATCGTCCAGAAGCTCTTAAGGGGCCAATGATTCTCCCCAATTAATCGTCTTTCATTTTTAGAGTGTAATTCTAAAATATACTTAAACTTAAAGGATAAGAGGTCTCATCAAGAGCGGGCTTACCATGATCATAAGATTATAACTAACCGACATTACCAATACTGCATATCAAAACAGTGTAATGGTTTAAGATGATATTAATCAAAAGACAAGGGGTCTCATCACGAGCCAGCTTGTTCAGTTAAGTTACAAATCAAGTGAATGTCATTTTCAATGTTGGTCACCATACCAAGGCATTGTCCTTTAAGAGATAAAAGATGAATAATTGAAGGAATAATGAATTACTTCATAGAATAAATAAAGCAATAAGTATAATTACGAGCTTATCTTTAAGATTGCTTTCTGATTTAAGTGGGTTACTGAATCATTTTTGGTTAAGAGGTAACCCTGTCGAGGCTATGAACACCTGCTAGCAGTAGAGGCTCTACCTATGACAACTAAGTATACAAACAACTGATCTAAGGAGAGACTCCTTGGTTTTATATTTAAAAACTAAGTAAAGACTGATGTAAACGAAATGACTTTTTCTGAGAAAAGAATAATCAAAAGAACAGTAGTTAAGTAGATGTTGTTTTATTAATAAAGAGAATTATTACTTACCTTATATTCCATGTAACTTATTTATTTTCAAAACTATCTTTATTTTGGAAGTTTTAGAAATTTCAAAAAACTCTCAGAGATAACTGGTTCTTTCAAGTGAATCGCCAATTGTTGTGCCATTCAACAACCCCCCATTTATTAATTATGGTAGATAATATTACGTTAATAAATGGGGACTACTTAAAAAATCCATCCAAAAAAACAAAACATAGCATTTAGGCATTTCTTTTATTTTTGGAATAAAGAAAAGATATCAATCAAACCCCCCCTTTTTAGAGAACTACTAAATGCTAACCTTCCCACATACAGCATGATTAAGCACCATCAAAAGATCTTTCTAACCTTCCAAATCAAGTAAAATGATTGAAAAGGGACTCTATGCTCGAAACTATCATAATTCTGACATAAACTAGGTCCTTAAGATTTTTCTTCAAAAAGCTTAGTCTCGCATGACATGTCGCCATTCATAAAGGACCTGCCTCAAAAAGGTTATTTTGAAACATGTGAGATGTGAAATTATGATGGCATTGTATCCTTTATCGCATCACATTTGGGAATTCAAACGAACATCGCAAACTTACCACCAGCTGATATTGAGAAACGCAATCAAGACCTGGACCTACTCCTTAAATATATCATAAGCAAATGTTTTAGGTCCGCCACTCATTAAAAAGGGTCCTTTACATAGAAAAACCTGGCAAGTAGCTACGTCTCGAAATGATTAACGAGCGGCTCACATCTCGCATCTCGCAGAAACACAGTAGGAGGTAAGAAAGGTGAAAAGGAATAATGTGATACTACGATCTACGATATTGCTTCACAAATCGCACAATCGCCATTATCGCAGTTCAAAGGCTTTCCACCCTAGAAGCTTTCTTCTCATCTTACGATGCAGACATTTATGAGAATTAAAGCTTAAGGGATAACGAAGCATTAGTTGGCATTTAGTAAGAGATAATTGCATTTATGTGTAAAAAGGCATTTAGCTTGATATGATATCTTCTTATGTGCATTCGAATAAAATTCCTTTTATCACCTTTACAAGTTATCTACATTATTTCATTTTATGTTCATTATCATCTTTTGTGTATCCAATAGCTGTTGTTCTTCACTTTCAGGGAAAATCTGCAGAGAAAATCGTTGAAAAAATGGTGAAGAAAGGCAAGGCAGTCGCCTCTGAGAAGTCAGAGATGACTCCTCTATTTACAGATACTACATGAAACGGAGAGGGAGGAACCTCTACATGGGAGGCCATGTATAATATACTAGAGGAAGAGAAACCAAGGATTCTAGAAATGAAGATTACAGTTGACGGACATGATTCCTCAGACGCTTCCATGTTAGAGACGTCATGCCCATTTTTTCACTGCATAGCCGCACGCCCGAAGATAATCCCTTATACCAACATGGTTAAATGGGCCATTGATGAATCTGACATCTCAGATAGAGAATTCAAGACAAGAAGCCAAGAGGTTATGGGATCTTTTACCCCAGACAACCTACGGCTTATGTACCACCTACCAGAGCCACAAGTCATCTACAATAGGCAGTTCATTGAGAAGTTTTCCAAAGAGAATGATGACCCAGCAGACTACACCTGGGCCTAGTCAAATAATGAGGACAAAATCAAGAAAGACAAAAATGGTATGTACACTACTTCGTCAATTTGTCCCCCTCATAGTTTTGTAGCAACCATGCTATGTAGACTATTTGGCAAACCCGATAGTACTAAATTTTCCCAGAGTGGTTCTTGTTAATAGATTCAGCCGTTAGTGCAACTGTAATGAATTGGGCACAAATTTTGTCTGACAATTTAACAAAAACAATTATCGAGTATAGAAGGAAAATAAGTGTTGCTTCGAGGGTTTACCCTCCATTTTTTATGAGCGCCTATGTAACGGATGCAACTTGTTTTAGTTCGAAATTCCTTATCATGAGATGGAAATAGACTGTTCGAAATCCACTTCCCATTCACATATACCATAAGGACATGTGGGAATCCAACTTTCAACCACATTTTTTCAATATTTGTCATGGACTTATGCTCCCTATTCACAAGCAGCTTTATAATTGAGATGCCCCCATGTTTTCCCAAGAAGCTAAAGTAGATATCCTCCCGGTGGCCAAATGATTTGGGGAGGAAACATTTACGTATATCAGGGTATTGGCAGCATCACCTCCCATTGATGGCTAGAGAGATAGCCTATCAAACAACTAGTGAGGGAGGGACGAGCAAGACATTAAAGGAATCAAAAAAGGCCATCTGGCCTACATTCTCTTTACAGTGTGGAGTTTTTTGCATTACACGACCTAGGGCATGTATTTAAAGAATTAGAGAACATGTTATCTATGCGATTACCTAAATTCCCTAGAAGGCAATATGACCTGTTCAACACTATCGAAAATTTCACCACTTTGGTGAAAATAAAAGTATTCAATAATGAGGAAGATGCATTTGATGACATCTTTTTGCAAAAAAACACCTTCACAGAGGTGAACCATATGGCACAAATACTTTTTGACCGTGAAGATATGGAAAACTTTTACAGATATAGAGAAAGGAGGTTATCAAAAGTCCCATTGGACCAATTATTGGTTGAACCAATAAGGGAGCCTACTCCCAGTGTAAGTATAGAAGGTGACTCTATTGAAAATCCTAAAATTGATTCTAAAGCAGAATCCCAATAGAAATCTACCAGGGAATCAAATAAGTCATCACAAAATGAGAAAAGCGGAAGCATGGAGTTGGTAAAGGATACAACCCAATCTACACAAAAGATAGCTGAAGAAGCTTCAGTCAGCAAGGAGGCTGAAATCCATGCCACCTCCACACAACCAATAAAACCCCTGATAATTGATTTAGAGGAAGAATGGGACAATTTTAATAAAAGGCTCAACACAGAGGAACAAATTCCAGAGTTGTAAACTCCACAATAGAAAACAACTTAAGAGATTACAGCAAAAGAGACTGTAAATAATCAAGAGGTAGAACACATCCCTATTACCCCCACCTCTAAAATAGTTTTGACAATAGAAGAGATTCCCCTCTAGATGTGTTTTATAGCCCACAACATAAGGTCGTGGTTAAAAGACAAAGAAATAAAAGGAAGTTGGAATCTAAAGCTGCTACTACCCCTAAAAATGAACCAATGGATGTTCTTTGGAAAGACTCACTCGTCGACCCGTCTGCCAATCTTACTAGACTCTCATAGTTTGTAGGTGCCTACGCTACAACAAACATGGACAAAGAAACAGAGATACAAATGTTTCTTAGAGAAAAAGAAGATAAAATTATGTCGCTTGGGCAACAATTACAGCAAGCAAACTCTAACCAACAGGCAGAGATACAGTTAGCTAAGCTACAACGAGAATTCGAGCAGATGAAAATAGAACATCGAACCAACTTAGCTGAGAAGGAAGCAAAAATACAGGTAATAACTGATCTACACAAAGATGATCCAAAAATTGATTAGTTTGTTACCTAAGCACTCGTTCTTAACTCCCAGCTGATGCACCAGAAAGAATTATTGTGCCAAAGGATTTTGCAATGGAACTCTTATTACGAAACAAGCAACAAATTGACAAGTCAAGTTGTGAAAATGAGACTTGAATAAGATGAGAACTTTAAAAAGGTCTCTGATTTCATCACCTTGCAAAATATAGAAGATGGGAGAAAATCCAACTTGCCTAAACTAGAAGAGTCGCATAAATAAATCTTATTCGTGAGATGGGATTCTCAGCTTAAAGAAGCAGAAAAGGCAATGGCAAACGCGGCAGCAGCAGCACAGTGTCATAGAAAATGTCAATGAAATTTTACATAGTGACAACCTTGTGGTAGAATCTGTTCCAGGTTCTCTTCCTAATGCAAAATAGCTTGAACTACAGTGGAAACATGCAACAGAAGAAAAAGTAGAAGAAATAAGGCAAACGACCAAGTTAAACTGGGAAGCATATGGGAAACATTTGGTAAAACCTCACAACCAATGGATGACCCTATGATGCCTAACCACTTCTACAGAGAAAATGGCGCCAGCACTGACCGACATCGTATTCATTGGATAGTTGAAAGCTAAAGTTGGCCAACCAACACAACTCAAGCCCATGATGGACATTTGCAATCTGAAGGATCAAATGCAGGATAGCTAGTCACCATGTTTATTTCTATTTTGATTTTATTTTTTCATAATTTGAAGCAGGTCATTTAAACCTCCTCAAATATTTTTGTAATAATCTATTTTTAGTTTTATAGTTTAATTATTTAAACCTCTCATGCATTTAAAGAGGGGTCCAGAAATTTTGTCAGAAACAATCTTCAAAACATGCACTTATGTCCCTTTGAGGAAGTTCTGGTGAAATTAATGGAACGGGATTTATTCTTATCTGATTTAGCATCTTCTACTGAAATTGCACTTTTGTACTCTTAGATGTTGTTGAATGGACTGAAGATAGATCAATATTTCTGAAGCACATGAGTAGGGTATATTATAAATGGTACTTTTATCTCGTATTCTTTTTTACTTATGTATTAAGCAATGATTTCTTTCCGAATTGTTTATGTATGAAAGTTTGAATCTTGATTGCCATTATTGCACTTCTGTGTGATGATGATCTATATTTTTATGTTGAATACATGAATAATTCCTATGTGATATATCTTTCACAATAGTTTCGGCTAAAATTTTATACGAAACGATTATTGTTAAAACGAATTCATTTCTCATCGCAATTGAATGATCTTTATTATCAATTGCTTTCAGATATTATTGTAAATCGCATACATCAATTTAATCTCAGGTAGAGTTATAATTAGATAGTGTTTAAATTAGGATAAAATGCATGTGATTGTTAGTTTAGATTAGATTACTTCTAGCCCAGACATTACTTCAAAACATCACATATCACCCCATTAGCACAATCATTAAATAGATTGGGAAATTGGTCCCATGATCCCCAATCAAAGCCACTATTCCAAATGGAAAAGGAGTTGTCAACCAAGGTCCGGACAGGGTGGTTTTCCCTGATGTTGAAGCAACGATTTTCGAGGCTTCAACTAGTTCATATTTCTGCTATGTTAAAACTTTGGTTAGAACTATATGTCAACCAAATGCCACGGGGAGTCGTATGTATTGCCATCGTTACATAGTTGAATTATGGTTGTAACCATATTCCAAAGTTGTAATACACCATTGATATAGCGCGGATTTTATATTCGTTGCAAAAACCATATAAAATATATGGTATGCTATGTATTGCAAAGTCGTTGTAACAAATTACTATAGTTTTCCAAACCCAATCCTAGGAGGTCCGGGGGTTTGACCCAGGTACCTACCCGTGGGTTATAAAATTCTTTACCATTGAACCAAAGGTACAAGATTTGTGAGGAGAGAAACTCGAATTTATTTTATCAATGTCTAAAGTATTCCTTTAGAGGCATAACTTGGCAAAAATTGGACCTTTTTTGAGATCTGTAAGTTGCATTGGGAAGCTGAGATCGAGGCCTATCTTCTAACAATAACCATTGATGCCTGTGAGCACAGTCCAGAATGGTGAAGTTTATGTAAAGAGGCTTCTTTTAAACCGACTTATTGTGTTTGGATCTCAAGTTGAGTACGAGGACCATTACTACTTAGTCCTCCTTGTATTGGCGCAATTACCTCTTTGTAGAATTGAGTCAATTCAAGGGTGAGAGTGCTATATAGGAGGATGTTTCCTGAAGGGAAACATTACCACTCCATCATTAGCTTGATTCTTTAGAGACAAATATTATTGATGCACTCACTTTGCAGCGAGATCAATAAAGTGGCTTATCCTTTTGAGCAAGGCCTAGAGATGTAGCCCGGGAGGGGTGAACTCCTTCATCAATTGGTTTTTTCTCTTGTTTTATGTCAATTTTGTGCTTTGAATATTTTTCATCTTTATGTTCATTAAAATTTTATTATTTAAATGAGAATAAATTATGAACTAAAGACATAATTTTAAAATCTTGCAAAGTGTCAGAGGACGATCACACATTTTCAGATCATTGAGGATCCTTTTGAGATGCATATCTAGAAAGAGATAAAGAGGTACTTGATGAAAATATGACAAATTACTTCAAGCAACTTGTGACTAATGAGCAGATGCTCTGGTATTTGAATAGTACAAGGTATGCATGGTATGTTGTGTTTCAGCTATTGACTTGGTAAGCCTTATGGTTGGATTAGAATGCCTCTTTCTTTATTGGCTCAAACATGTATATGAAAGTGACTTGGATTTATGTTTCCTATGATGAAAATATGCACCTAGTATTGAACACTTTGATCTTATTGAATTCAATGAGGCTATCTAATGTTGATACATTGATACACTTGATGTTCGGCTAACATCTATGATCTATTTATTGGATATCTTGATCCTAAAGAAGGTTAGAAACTTGGCTCTAGAAAATGATATTTGGCATAGAAGGATAGTTCATTGACTCCTATACATGATATTGATGGTAATTCTTGCGATAAGCATGATGAAAGCATATGGAAAGAGTGATTGACATTCTTGTTATTTGACCTAATTTGATCTCAGTGGTCATGAAGAGCACGGTAACTTTGATATGAGAAGTATAAGTGTAAGATTGATATTCCAGATCTCATACTACTTGTGGTCTTGTCTTGATGGAATATGGTTAAACACGATACAGTAAATTGATGGAGTGACTTGACAGAAAATGCTATTGTGTTCATAATCTTTGATATATGATGTTTCTTCCATCTGCTACTTTGAGTTTATACTTCGATGAAAGACTGATGTCATGATGTTGATAGCCATATGTTTATGATCTAACAGATTTGTTGTTGCATGACTCAAGTCGAGACAAGTTGCCTACATATATGAAGATGAATGGTGCAGATCCCCAGTCAGAGGGAGAATCACTTCTCAAGATTCTTACCCTTATCACTATTTGTATTCTATGTTTATGAAGTATGATTTAAGTGCATCTAATAGTATTGATCTACAACAATACCTTATATTTGAAGCCCATTTAGGAATTAGGGTTTCTACTCTAGTCACAATCATAGATCTAGGATATTTTGCACTGGGTTGCACACATGTTAAGGCCTAGACATCGTCCAAGCAGCGAAAGTCGCTGCCATGCTAACCTGAAGAGAGCGACCAGAGGTTTGATTATTGTTGACCATCATCTGAAGCTTTCTAAATATTTCTAATCTCTGAATCATGATGATCCTAACATATTCTACCATTGTTAACTAATTCCTAAAGTTGTTGAGTTAAATTGTTGATCATGTAATGAAGTATTTTGCATGAAATCATATGGTCACCTAAAATAGACCAAGACCAAAGATGCATTGCAGATAACAGTGAGATCTGCTAACAAGAAAAGGTTGAATGTTTTCCATAACATGAACATGCAAACTGAATTTGTGTTTGCAGGTGACTGGGACATACAGATAGATATGTCACTATATCTGAGCTACAAGAGGTTGGCATAATTTGGCATTACTGGTATATATGAAAAGTGTTTTGTCATGATGTTTGACAATAACCTTTAATTGAAGATTGAGATGTGCTTTGACTATAGATCTCTCTTCGATTACATTTGGATTTGACCTAATGTCTAGTGATCTGATTTGGCGATTGTTGATTTTCCCTAATATCGATACTATATGGGCATGATGACGTATTGGCCTCCTCATTCTTAGCACAACAATTGAAATAATGATAGTTGTGATTTGGCATGAAAAATGGAACCTGCATGACTCATCCTTAAGGTATGCATTTACACGTAGTGATAGGATGACTTATATTATGCTTATGAGAATGAATTGATAAATTTTGGATTGATAATGCATGACTTGTTGGCATGATGAAGTCATGATTTGATATGAGCTACACCTGTCTCCTGGTTGAAAGTGTTAATACTATGATAATGATGATTTTGATAATGGTCATGATCTAGCTCCTAAACTTTGATGAGTTGACTTTGTTGTTGATGGTACAACATTGAGTTATGTAAGGATGATAATGCTGGCATTATGCTTAGAGAATTTCACTCCATATATGTCTAGATTTGACAGTTATCTGATGAAGTCGGGATGATGAGTTCCAAGGTATGGCTTTGATATTGATCATGGTTTTGGTTTTATATCTTGATGATCTACTTGTGACAGGTGATGAGTGTCTGATAATCTAATCAAAGGGAGAAGGCTTATGAATTCCAAAATAATGTATCATGGCATGATGAATCGATCTCTAGAATTTGGAAAGAAATTCCATATTGCAAAGCTATTGGAAAATTTCATGAAAATGAAAATCCTTGAATACTCTAATTTTAAGTTCAAGATGTTGTTGAACTTGACATGGAATCTGAATGTTGGAGCATTAATGTTCCATTTTGAACATCCATCTATATATGTATGATGTGCATAATGAATTCATGAGTGAGTTGCTTCATTCACGTAGAGTTGCCACTGAGCATGCTTTGAAATGTCTACATGAGGTGTTCTTTTTTTAGAATGTGATATTTCTCCTATGATATGTATCTGCATATATGTATTGTTGATACTTGAAATTATTGCTAATATGCACATTTAGATGCTACTTTAGCATGAGATCTACCATGATATCTTGGATGAGAGGTATATAGCATGACCAAGGTTGATCATAATGTTGCTAGCATAGCTAGCTATGAGGCAGGATACGGAAGCTCCTTAGCAGAGTTGTTTAAGCATGATTTGGATATGACATGGATATCATCAATACATTGTGATGATCTGGTTGGAAGTAAGTCTCATATCTATGGTTGGGACCAAGGTACTCTCATATATTGAGATAGTGCATTTTTTTGAAACAAGCTTAGGCTTTTGGTTAGCCCCTCCATGAGAGGGAGGATGCTTATGGTATCCTTTTGTGATTCATATGATTATATATGATCTGACATGATATTTGGTTTGATGTTTTATATGAACAAGAAACAGTTGCTATTAAGGCAAGTTGATGATGAAAATAACTTGGGCTGATGGATATTTCCCCTCCAGATAAGGGGCATCACTTATCGAGGACACTGAGCATACTGCCACCCCGCTTGAGATCCCAAGGTGAGGAATTGAGATAGAGAGCTCATGGGGTTGAGGGAACTCTGGAAAATAGGGTGTTACCCTATTTGTTACCCAAGGTTGAAGAATGTCGCTCCCCTATCTTCATAGGGTAGGAGAATATTTCTTCGTTCTTGGTATTTGCAGAGTATGCCCCAGTTGGCATCATACCCGCAAGTAGGCCATCTTTATGGGAATACCGCTCCTCGTTTTAACCAACGAGTTGAGAGTGTACTTGGAGTGTATAATCCAAGTCGATTATGATGCATGTGTTCTACCATTGATGGGAATATCAGTAGGAAATGGATGGGTTGAGATAACACTATGTGATTCCAGGTTGATATTGAGCTCCCTGATGAGATCTTAGGGTCGAGATACGCTCCTCTGTATGTTTGGTTATCTTATTGCTAAGACATGAGTTTGTATATGTATCACCCCCCATGAGATTTCGAGTCGAGATCTATTCCCCGATGAGATTCTAGGGTTGAGTGTGTGCTCCCCTGTGAGGAGAGTTATCTTATTGCTCAATACAATGTGATAGCTATATGATCCCCTATATGAGATGAATTGGTGTAAAAGTGTCCCACAGGACCTTCCCCACTGTCATAAACATGAGGTGAGCACATCCCATAGGACCTTCCTCATTGTCATTGGATTTTTGGTTGAGTAGTATCTCCTGGATATGGTTCCAGGTTTAGACATGCTCCTTGATAATATGCTATCTGATGATGATGTGGGTCGTAAATATGACTCCCCCTGCTGGTGTTTCCGAGTAGCAGCCTGATGACATTTCCAGGTAGTAGCCTGATGATATTCTGGGTCATAGCCCTCTTGCACTAAGATTGAGCTCCCCTTCGGTAAAAAATTCTTCTTCGTTTAGATCAGAGAAAGTTTTAGCAGTTAGAGTTGAGCAGAGATAGTCAAGCATTATAGCAACTTGACAAGTCGTAAATATATGGACAAGCATGAACAATCAAGAGATAAACAGGAATAAAAAAAGGATAGATTGAGATGTACAATGATGATTCGTAATGATGAGATAGTTGAGATGGACATGGCACGATGACTACATAATAGATATGATTCGTGATGATACGTGATGACACTCGAAGATTACATAATGGCATATTGTTCGATGGACAGATATTGGCAGGTGGAATTCTCCCTGGTTAAGAGGGAGTGTTAATTTTTGCAACTACGGTAAAATTCCACCTTGGATATCTCAAATTACTAAGATAATTATTGCATTAGATTCCCCTTTTTGAGAGGACCAAAATTGACCTAAATATCACCCAATTTGGTCAAGCGGAAGTTAAATTATGAATTATTTTATTTACACATGTATTATGGAATGGGTCGGCCCTAACCACATGAGTAACTACTTAGGTCAGTATTAACCCCAAGTGACCCCTCAGGAAATCATATAAATAGAAGAGACCTCAAGATCATTTGGACACACACATCTTCGCTTCTCTTTCTTCTTGGTTCGCACAAGTTCGACAGAAGGAGTTCGCTCAAGGGTTCGAGATAACAAGCAAAAGGTTCGCTCTGGGTTAGGGTCTTCTGGATCTCAGTTGTTGGCACAGATCTGATGTTTTTCATCCTAAGTCAGAGGCACAGAGTGGGTAAGAGAGTGAATTTGGACCTCTAGTCATTGGGAGGTCGTTCAGAGGGAGTGACTTTGGTTTAGAGACAAATAGGAAGGTCTGGACCCCAGTCCCTAACTTAAGAGTAGCCCAGGGAGCGAATTTGTTAGTTTAGTCACTTGGATAGCACTACAAGGGTGAGACTTTGAATTTTTGGTCATCAGAGAACCCAGTAAGAGAGTGAATTTGATTCTTCTCTATTCATGGCCATAGTCACAGGCACAGAGACCTCCTGGGAGCGACTTTGTTGTTACAGTCTCTCGAATATGTCTTCGTGAGTGTGACTTTGAGTTTTTCAAACGCTCACAGACAGTACTGATGAGAGTGACCCAGTTCAAATTTGGGGTTTTGGCATCTCAACTGATCTTTGGATCTAGATTTCTCTGCTACAGATTGGTAGATCTGAGTTTCTCTGTTGTTATGACAGATCTATAGATCTAAAGATCTGGCTTATTGTTACATGTTGTTGATCATATGTATTAAGCTCATTTTACTTACTGTTGTAAGTTTTTATGATGATCTAAGAAGAAGAATATTTGCAAGGGTTTTCCCCATAGTGGTTTTTTCCCTAGTCGTGGACCAATCCTAGTGTCACTATATGTGTGCATGCTTTCTTCTATTGTTCATTTTATATTCCGCTGCATTGATGATGATGGTGATGTTGTTTCTTTCTATGTTATTGCACATGTTGATGTATAATGGTGTAGATCTGAATAATGTAACGATGATATGAGGTGAACTTAATGTATTTATGAAGAAATGAAACTATCATAGTAAAGAACAATGTTGCCCTAAGAAAAATTAACAGATACTTGTCCTGGTTTGGATTTTTTTGTCAAATGACTACTTCAAATATCAAATGGAAACTTGCATACTTCTGATCTTGCATGCCATTGCTAGCAGCTCTTATCAACTTACTAGAGTAACATGCTATTATAATGTAAACTTCCTTGATGGATTATTTATATTGTTGATTTATTAAAAATTTTAACCTAAACTGATTGTTATTTTTCTATTATACTTTGTTTACCCATATTCATAAGTTCTATTAATTTCAATGACTATCTCATTAATATTTTGCAATGGTCATCAAACAATTTTGTGCCCTTTCATTTACCTTTAATGGGGCTACATTTAAAACCCCTTGTTGCACATACTAAACATGTGCATGTGTATAGTGGTAATAAGTTACATTTTTATTTAGAGGTAATTTTGAACATTAAAAGATAATTGTGCTTGTGAGCCAATATCATGTGTATTTTAGTTTTACTTGTTTATTTTATTTTTCCAAATAATTTGGTTAGCCCATTTGCATGTCTCATCATTTATATTATTTTAAGTTTTAGAACAACATAGGTTTCATTTTATTAAGCTCCCTACTAAATTTGTTCACTAGTTTTTAGTCATAGCTTTTATTTTATTATATAGATAACAATATTGGAACTTGAAAGTTAATTTTTAGTGATGCTTTTTATAGATAACAATATTTCAATTTGGATGCTATCATGCATTGAGATGCATTTTGTTCACTTCACTTTAGTTTCACTTAAAAAATAAAAAAAAATCTAACTCCATGTATTGAATCAATGTGAAAGCTTATTATTTTAGTCGAAAAAACATGTTTAGGATGCTAGATCTATAAGTCTAAGATTAATGATGGCTAGTCTCTTGAATTTCTCTTTACGTTGTTTTGGATGTCATTTTAGAAAGGATAAAAATGCAATCTAGTAGGAAGGTTAGATGATAGATATGGTAGAGATTAGGAAATATAACAGACTTAGTCGGACTATACGTGGACTATAATTTCATTTTCAAATCGCTTCATGATATTGTGATGGTTTATTTGTGTTTTGAATCCAAATGTATCTTACTTTTTTATGACATACATGTTGAAATGTTTAATTCGTGATAGTGTATTTGCACTCCCAAAAATTATTCTACAACTAATATTAAAAAAAAATCCTATCAAATATTTATATTTTCAAAAACTAAAAGCATTGGAGGATAAAATAAGGATGTTGACATTGCGTATTAGAATATTAGATCAATAAGGCAAATGACAAAGTGTATATATGAGAAATATTATATTTCTAAAACAAAACCAACAAGATATAAATCTATAGCACCAATCACATAACTTCTCATTAACACTGGAAGAATAATTACAATAAATAATTATTTTCTAATACATGTTTCATCTCTTTTTATAGAATAAGGGAGAGGTATACACATGCCAAAAATTGTCAAAGAGTATAAAAGTGTAACTCCCCAAGCAATGATCCCCACATGCGCCAATAATAGGAGTACACATGCCCACATACACCAAGCACACTCTTCTATGTAATGGTCACATACGAACACATGCCAAGAACACTCATGTATGTAACTCCTCATGTGATGCACCCCAACATGTGCCATGTGCCAAATAGAGGGATTCACATGCCAATACATGATAAAAATACTTCTCCTTGTGGTGGCCACATGCTAGCACACACACCAAGAACTCCTCTATGTGGTGAACTCACATTGTTATGTGTTAAGTGCTCAATTTATTATTTAAAATAAAATAACTCACTTATGAATAATCACTAGAAAACCAATAAACCTTAGCTTATAAATAGAACTACTAAACATAGAAAATTATTAAAAATAGGAAATGAGATAAGTTGATGGTTAATGGAGATCATGCTCATAGCAACAAAAAACTAATACTTCCTCTTTGTAAGGAATGTGTCTTCCACAAAATCAATCTTATATCTTAATGTCTCAAAATTTCTCATTTTTAGAAGATTAATTAGAATGTCATCCACTTGTGAATATGTGAGAATGTAATCCAAAATTATTATTTCCTTTAGTACTCCATCTCTTAAGAATTGATGATGCATGTCAATTTTCTTGGGGTGATCAAGGAATACTAGATTCTTAGCAGTCTTGATTCAACTATGAAATTCATTATACTAATAATGACAGTCTCCAACTTCTCATCATTCATCTCTACTACCAACTTACGAAGTCAAATATCTTAATCATAGCTAGTTGAAGAAGTTGCTAGAAATTTTTCTCACATTAGACTTAGTAGAAGACCCCTTACTTCTTGTTGAACCAAGAAATCATCCTTATGCCCTACTCAAAAAAAATATCCAAAAGTGCTATTGCATGTCCTTTAATCTCTTATCCAATCTAAATCAACAACTATATGGGGTAGAAACTCGTGATCTCTTCCATATTGCATGTCATAATGTATCATGCCCTTCAAGTATATTTGCATGATCTAATGTATCTAAGTATCTAATGTGTCATGCCCTTCAAGGGGCTGTGTAATGTCATCCAAATATTTGGGTGATAGATCGATAGTGGAATGGTTCCATTCACCCAAGAAATAAATGAAAAATGGTTCCTTGGTATGGAAAGATTTCATGGATTCCTTCCATTTAAATTATCATTAGATAATGTTGAAAGTTGGAAACAACAAAAGTGTGGGGTCGGTGAAGACCCCTAGGTAGGACTAGGTGAATCTTACATATTTTCTCAAAATTTGATCTCAAAACTTCAAGAAAAAAAAATTTACTCTTTGTTGGATGTTAGATTCCATGACCCTCTTTTAACTGGCAGAAACGAGTATCTATAGAACATATTGGTCTTGAGGAAGGACTAGTTGTTGAATGAGCCTCATATATTGATAGTTTGGTCTTAGGGATTACTTACCTTGTTTCTAAGGTGGAGGACTCTCTAAGTAGGATTAAAAAACTAGCTACAAGTGTAATCACGACAAATCTAGGATATAAATCTTGGTTGGAACTTAGCTTTTGAAAATAATTTAGGTGGTGGTGGGAATGCTTGTGAAAAAATCATGCTCTAGCAAAGGGAAAAGTCCTTCTTTGGCTAGCCTAATGCAATAAGGTCTTATCCTAGAATAATCTAATTAAAAGGGGTTATTCTAGTCTCAGTTGGTGTTCAATGTGTGAAAATGAATCAAAGTAAATTAAACACTTATTCATATCATTTTCGTACTTCTCATAAGTGTGCGATTCTCTAAAATCAAAGTTGGATTTCTCATCTATGTGGGTTGGGAACTATCTGGAGGATTGTGTGCATTCATATATTTGTTATTCATCTCTAGTAAGTTATGGATCTCTTCCTCTTATTCATGTATATTTTCATATGGTGGGCTATAAACTTAATTATATTTTAGGACAAACAGGTTATAATTAAGATTTTTTTGAGCTAATAGCGTATCTCACAAAGGAAAGATCAAGCCAATTCAATAAAAACTTTGAAATCCTTTCATGCCTCCTTTGGATTTTAGTGTCCCATGGGGATATTACGATGGGGTTTGTCAAGGTTACTCTCCTCATTGTAGGGTTGGAGAAATTCATGATTTATCCAAATCACACTTTTATGTCATCAGATACACTCTTGGTCAAGGTTCAAATTTGAAGGCTAAGTTTGTAGTTTTGTGGACTTCATTGTTTCAAGCCCTGAAGGTTGGCCTACCTAAGTTGCAAATAATGGGTGATTCAAAACTAGTTATATAGTGTGAAAATAAAAAAGTGAAGTATAGAATGTCAAGCTTCAACCATTCTTAATCAAATCATGGATTGCATTTTGATCTTAGAATGGTATTCTTTTGCACACATATACAAAACCTAAATTCTAGGTTTGACAAGTTTTCTAAAGAAACTATTTCCGTTGAATATAATGGAACATAGAAAAAAGAAAATTCATGTATTAGGAAAAGACCAACTCTTTCCCTTGAGGTTTGGTCTTTTCCTCATTCATGAATATAATGGCACATTGAAAAAAATAAATTGATTTTACACGTAGAAATCCCATAAGAATTTTTTGTGGATTATGAATCTCAACAAGTATGAAGAGGAGCTAGCTATATCAAAAGGAATAATCAAATACATTTAGAAATAGTCATTATTTTTTGTTTGAACTTTAAAATGGTTAAAATATATTTTTGGATGGTGGACCCTAAGTGGGGGGAATATATATTTCACTATTACAATAGAAGTTTTTTTCTCAGGGGAATATATATATAATATATTATATATATATATATATATAAATATAATATATTATATATATATATATTATATTTTTATATATAATATATATCACATTAGTGAAATTATTATATCCAAATGTGATAATAAAAAAATTACCAAAAATAGTATTTGGACTATATAATTATATGTCTCATTTTTAGCAAATACATAAAATATTACAGAGCTAACTCATCAAAATTTTCCTATTATTTTCTCCTTTCCGATAGCAATACATGATTTTCCTGAGGAGAATATATCTGAGCAACAAAAATATGGGTTTTGTAGGTCAATACCTTACATAATTGCACCAACAAAACACAAAATTTACAACACATAACGCTACTATGGAATTTTTTTAATAGAATTCATCCAGAATTACGGAATTATAGGAGGCCTAATTTGGTCATTAATCTTTAATTCACCTATCTTCACTTTACACCCCTCATTAGCATTCTTGTATGCTTCTTTTTTGAAGTCTCTTAGGACATGGAAATATTCTTTGGATGGTATATCTTCCACAATTTTTCTAATTCTTTTCATATTGTTTTCCATAGATTTCTCCATTGGGAGGGAGTCCTTAACCAAATGATGCAATATTAGGAGAGAATCGTCCACAACCATAAGCATGTCCAGCTAATGTTTGTTGGTTAACATAAATTCCCTGGTAGAGACCATGTATCTCTGCTTGATTATTTGTCATATGACCAAGACCCCATGAGTACTTGAACATGTTGTCCTCCTTGGGGCCATAGAGTATCCCTCCCCCTACTGCCACCCATTTGTCCAAATGTGATAATTATAAAAAAAATTATATATATATGATGATTAATTAAAATTTTATTACAAAACAAGAAAAACCATTTGCACAGCTACAACATAAAATAAAAATAAAAAAACTTTAGCCCGAAAATGTAACACTTCATTGCATTCACCTTGTAATGCATTGGAAGAAATTACCACTGCTCAAACTATCAATATAGAAGGACATATCAAGAAGAAAAAGGTAAGAGTGTTGATTGATTCGGGCAATACCCGTAATTTTATTGACTGTAAGATAGCCACGGAATTGAATTGCTTGCTATATCCAACACCAGAGTGTCAAGTGCTGGTTGCAAGTGGAGGAACCATAAATTGCTCTAGAAAGTGCCATAATATCAAGCTATCCATGGGAGAATATGTATTGAATAGCCTAATGCTTTCCATTCCAATGGGTGGTGCTGATGTTTTACTAGGAGTCCAATGGCTACAATCTTTGGGTACGATCGCTTTTAATTTTCAATAACTTTTCTTGAAATTTTTTTGGGAAGGAAAGGAAGTTGAATTGAGGGGTATCGAAGGAAAATATGGAAAGATAATCAACTCTAACAGCATGAAAAAGCTTCTAAATAAAGAACAATGAGGTGTAATTGCACAATTATGTTCACTAGAGGATCCCACATCGAAATCATGTATTTCTCCAGATCTCCAAAACATTTTGGACAATCATT
>APFE031684683.1:55488-71998 GCA_000404065.3 Pinus taeda
CACTATTGTTATTATTGTGCCCTTACATTATTATTGTTATGTCGGCTCTGATTATATTATGACCCATTAGACTCCTATATATAGAAAGGAGGTATTTTCATTTGTATCATCCAAGAAATGTTCATTTGTGTAATGTAAAGGAGATTTCCCCCTCGAAGAGGCTTATTTATAAGGAGTTCATCTATCTTTTCTATCTTTTTGTGAGCTGGTTTCATAACATTCCATATACACCTAGAGCAAGTCAAGGCCAACAAAATCACATGTGTCCTTGTAGAACACACACAAGCAACCATCTAGGTTTGTGAACTTATCATCAACATCCCCTTATATTTATTTTCGATTCTTCCAGCCAACTCATGTTTACATAATCTATGTTGCTCTAGTGATATTCAATATTAAGGGGACTACAAAGATACAATTCTAGATGGATGCCCTTCCTTCCTTCGCCCATTTTTGAGATTAGAAAAGCATTTTATAATCATTGATAAGTTCACTTTGATTGTTTCCTTAGTTCATCACAGGTACCTCAAGAGTTTTGAGAGATTTCATACATTCTATCATCTATTTAGTGGCCATTGGGTTGATGATCAGAGAGGGTAAGCTCACCAAACACATGAACATGCATTCACCAGTGTATTCAAAGAAGAAAAAGTTATGTTTAATGAGCATGACTTTGTCAATCCACTTCAACACACTTTTACTACCTTTTAGAAGTTGGGCCAAGGAAGAAAGCAACCTCGACACACTTTTACTACCTTTTAGAAGGTAGGCCAAGGGAGAAAGCAACCTCAAATGTCCTGAAGGCCAAGCTTGGACCTAATAACCCTATAAAAAATTGTCTAACTTCTACTAAGTAATAGACCCTATTTATCTTTTTGCATGGCATTCATAACTAGGCCTTTGGCCCGTTCTATCTCTTTAGCAATGATGAAAATCCATTCAACGTTATCATATGGATTCACAAAATCAAAATTGATGAGCATGGCATTCATAACTAGGCCTTTGGCGCATTCTATCTCTCCAATTTATTATAACATTATCCAAAATATAGTTATCTTTTATTAAAAAAAATGTTTACTCATGGCTCGTGATTTTCAACAAAATCATTGGTGTTTTGCAAGAATTGTGTACAACACATTTAGCTAAGTTATTGGGCACCAATAACTGACTATATAACATTATTAGGTCTTAGGATGAACATTATAATCATTTTTGTACCTGTATGGTTGGCTTGGCATATAGCTTCCATATACACCTAGAGCAAGTCAATGCCAACAAAATCACATGTGTCCTTGTAGAACACACACAAACAACCATCTGGGTTTATGAACTTATCATCGACATCCACTTATATTTATTTTCAAATCATCTAGTCAGCTCATGTTTACATAATCTATGTTGCTCTAGTGATATTCAATATTAAGAGGGCTACAAAGATACAATTCTAGATGGATGCCCTTCCTTCCTCCACCCATTGTTGAGATTAGAAAAGCATTTTGTAATCATTGATAAGTTCACTTTGATTGTTTCCTTGGTTCATCACAGGTACCTCAAGAGTTTTGAGAGATTTCATACATTCTATCATCTATTTAGTGGCCAATGGGTTGATGATTAGAGAGAGTAAGCTCACCAAACACATGAACATGTATTCACCGTTGTCTTCAGAGAAGGAAAAGTTATGTTTAATGAGCATCACTTTGTCAATCCACTTCAACACACTTTTACTACCTTTTAGAAGTTGGGCCAAGGAATAAAGCAACCTCGACACACTTTTACTACCTTTTAGAAGCTAGGCCAAGGGAGCAAGCAACCTCGAATGTCCTGAAGGTCAAGCTTGGACCTAATAACCCCTAAAAGGTTGTCTAACTTCTACTAGGTAATAAACCCTATTTATCTTTTTTCGCATTAGCATTTTTAATATCCCCAAACAATAACCATGTGGCCTACAAAATCTCCTTGACAAATTAATCCCATAAGGTCTCTCTCGTCCATATTGTTTGAGGATAAATGTTAGCTATCCCAAAAACTTTATTTTGCAGATCAAACAATGCCCAAATTAAGGAATTAATGGGTTGAAATCATGGTCAACGACAATGGCAATGAGCTTTGGAGAAACTGGTATGGTTCCTCCTTTACCTTCTACATAATTGATATAAAAATAACAACATTCATCCATATTACCCAAAAAGTTTGTTTTCAATGACAAAACAACGACTTTTTTTGTAAGTATGATATATCTAAATAAAAAATAATATAAAATGTTTTTCAAATAAAAAATTTACACTTCGAATTTATTAAGCTCTCAACATTCCATGATTCTACCTTTATAGAAAAAAATTAATGTGAAATTCTCATCATCTTCTAAACTTGTAAGTGAATCAGGAGTATTTAGAAATATCACATGGTGTAGTCCAAATAAAAACCATTCATGTAGTGTTATGCTTTTCGATTTGTACTAAGATTCTTCCACTCCAAAAGATAAGACCAAAGTTGCAAGATTCTCTCACATTGCATTTTTAAGAATATTTTTTCAGGATATATTCCGATCGTGGATTTTGAAAATATTTCAAAATTTAACTCTCTAGGTAAAACAATTAACCTCATTAATATTCATAGGATTTCTAAGTATTTAAATTTAGAATTAGAATAAGGATGCCCAACTGCATTCATCTCAGTCCAAGAATCTCAAAAAAAAATCCAAGCGATGACGATGATAAATTTACTGAATGAGTTTCCAGGGACTACTTATACTAATTAAGCTTCTCTGATGGTGTTTGAGATTTTCAATTCACCTGGTATTATTGAAGAAGTCACATTCCTAACAACATTAACAACTTGCTAAACTAACTCCTTTCATCCTGTGTTATAATTTTCCAATGTTATTATGCCATTCGATTCGATGTGTACAATGCAGAGAATTCATGGCTTCACTGGGTGAAGAATCCATCGATCCCTCTTTAAATCCAAGCTGCGCTTGCTGTGACGACCAGACATTATTAAGTTCCTCCTTTCGATCCCTTGCAACCAGATTTTCATCAACTCGGACGATTACGCTTGATATCTACATAAACAAATGCCAGCATTATCGCCTCGTATCATTTCTGACAAACCTGAAAAACCTAAACTCAGTAGAGAAAATCTAACATTTCGTCCGAGAGGCCACAATTATTCATACTGTAATTAGGGTATGGAAGTTGATATACAGAATAGAAAGACTCACAGAATCAGTGGGCATGTCAAACAAGCTGATTTTCCTCTGTCTGAAATTAAGGTCGATCCTTTTCCCCCTTCTCAGAAAATATTTTTGAGCATGGCTGGCCACTTGGGTGGGAGTTCTCGTTTTCACAAAGTTTCTTGAAATTCCTCGCCAGTCTCCTCTTCCTAGTCTCTGCAGACCCACCAGAAACAATCTGTGTTCTTCTTCAGACCATGTCATTCCTGCACCAAATATGAAACAAGACTTTTAATCATGTATCTTATTTTATTATTAAAATCTTTAATGTAACGAGATTTTTAATCATAAGATGTATCCCATTTTATTATGGAGATTTTTAATTTTACTAGAAACAATGTGTTCTTCTGCAGAATGTCATTCCTGGCTAAATATGAAACAAAATTCTTAATAATAAGATATATCCTATTTTATTAGGGAGATTTTTAATGACACTAGATTTTTAATCATGAGATATGCATCCCATCTTATTATAGAGATTCGTAATTAGTAAGTAGATTTTGTTATATTTTCATTGGCCAACACCATGGCTTCAAAAAACCATAATTTAATTTATATGACAGTTGTTAGTATGACATTTTTTAATTAAACCATAAATCATTTTATATAATTTTTTTAAGTAATCAATTTAATTAAAAAAGAAAAAATGGCATAGTTATTTTGGAGAAAAATCTCAATAATTAATTTGTGTCTAATATGATGAATATTTTAAAATATTCTATAAAGATTAAATCTCTACCATCCTCCAAATAATTATTGATAATTAAATTAAAATTTTGCAAACCTTATTCGAAAATAAACCTGTCTTAAATAATTAACTTCAATTTTATTTTTCCAATGTAAAGATATTTCCAAAATCTTCAATCAAATTTAATACATTCTTTCACATAACTATGTTTCTTGATATAAAACTGAAGAAAGAAATGTATACCCTTTCTCGTCTGATGACCATTAATCATGGCTGCATCAGATGTATGAATCCTATTGAGGCCATCTTCTAAACAGCTGCGTACTGCATGAACTAATCCTGTTTCTGCATGATGATCCTCGGTGTCTCTGACATCATGGTGAAGTTGCAGATTTCCCATGCTAAAACTCTTATGGGCTGTGGATGAGGAGCCTGCATCTGAGATTGGAACTCCAAACAGCTTAAACCCTGAAATATTCATGTGGGCACAGGAGGTGCCAGCTGAATCATTGCCACAGTGAGAACACATTATTCTTCGCATGTTTGCTGAAACAAGCATTGGGATTCATGGGAATTTGAAGGACCTGTGCCTTCATAAATATGGATCAGAGCACACTTACCTTGCTGATATATATTATTTTGTAAAGATAATGGGGAGTTGTTGCTCATGTCTGATTCCTGTTATTCTCCCTGATCTCCTCCTTTAAACAATTTAATCAATTCTTCATGGCAGCCTTATTAAGCTCACTTTAGCTTATCTTGATTCCTTTCAAGGCAGAGGATGAGTTTGGCAATTAAACAATTTAATTAATTATTCATGGCAGCCTTATTAAGCTTACTTTAGGTTATCTTGTTACAGTGGATCAGACTGGTAATTGGATTGCGTTTATCAGTTATCGAGACATGTGTTTCTATTTCCATTAATGTGTCAACGTTTGCTTAGAACGTTCTCAATCCTTCCAATTTCGAAGGAATTGAGAAACCATATTAAAAGGACTTTATTAGTTTTTAATGAATACGGAAGCTCAATTCTGATCTGTATCAGAGGATGATACGCCAAGGTATATTTTACTTGTTATGTCAGCAAGTGATGAATAGATGAGGATATCAAACATTGTTTATTATAACAGTGTATTTAAATGTTGAGTCCTAGGATCCCATCCCATTATGAACCTTCACATGGCTACCTTGGACAATATAATTGTTTCCTTGTATAATTAAAACACTGGCCCTCCCTTCTTTTAGTGAAAATGATGTCAAGCCCTTTATCGATCCTTTAAAAAATAATTTATTTGTTTGATATTTTGTATGTTGCCTTAAATAATTCTTAGTGATGGATTAGATTGATTTTCATATTGAATTTGAGTATAAAAGTTGGATTGGTTAATCAAGATAATGATGGATTATATTGATTTTTCCTATTGAATTTGAGTATAAAAGTTGTATTGGTTAAGAATATTAGTTTATAGGGGTTTTAAATTGTAAAATATAAATTAAATATTATAAGTGTTGGTGGGATGTTTGGTATGAAGATTTATATCTATAAAATAGATGTTTTTAAAAATACAGATATTTATTAAAGTAAAATAAATATTATTAAAATTGTATTGGGAGAAGGAATTTAATGAAAAACATTATAATATATTATTGATATTTAGTGGAATTTAGTAAATACACTAGTTATATTACAAAATTACTCAATAAAAACCTTGTAAATTTGGAATGATTGAATATTGTATAATAATTAATATTATATGTCTAATTAATTTTCTAAAAAAAGTAATTAATTATTCTTTTTAAAACCTATTAAAAAAGATGTGAGAGTTTTAATATAGTAAACATAATAATTATGAGGGGATGTGTAAGTTTGTCACAAAGTACTCAATAAAAATCAAGTAAATTTGAATGATTGAATATTGCATATAATCAATATTTATATGTCTAATTATTTTTTACAAGAAGATAATAAATCATTCTCTTTAAAACTTATTTAAAAAAATCTGGGAGTTTTAATATAGTAAACATAATAATAATTATGAGGGGATGTATAACTTTGTCACAAAGTTACTCAATAAAAATCATGTAAATTTAAATGATTGAATATTGCATATAATCAATATTTATATGTCTAATTATTTTTTACAAAAAATAATTAATTATCCTCTTTAAAACCTATTTAAAAAGATGTGAGAGTTTTAATATAGTAAACATAATAATTATGAGGGGATGTGTAAGTTTGTCAGTTCCTCTGTGCCCTTTTAAAATTAAAATTAAAATTATGTACTAAATAGAAAAATAATGTCCCTATAACTAAAAGAAAAGAATGTGCTATAAAGTAATTAGAAGTAGAAAAAAGGTGTGAATACAAAAATACAATTTAAACAATGAAAAATAACACATTGTATTTTGCACTCTAAAAAAGTTTGCAGGTGAAGAAATTTGATCCCTCTCAACTCATGTTAGATCAATACTTAAGATGGATCTATGCTGGTAAATTAGCCGAGAAGCTCATTGAGTCGGGCTCATTCTACAACGAGTTTGTCGTATCGGGCTCAGTATGAGGGGATGTGTAAGTTTATCATATCGGGCTCAATATGAGGGGATGTGTGAGTTTGTCGCTCATGCCCAGTATAAGGGGATGTGTAATTTTGTCCGTCCTAGAAAAATAATGTCTGCTATAATTAAAAAATGAATATGCTATAAGTAATTAGAAGTAAAAAATGTGTGAATACAAAAATACAATTTAAGCAATGAAAAATAACACATTGTATTTTGCACTCTAAAAAAAGTTTGCACGTGAAGAAATTTGATCTCATGATAGATATGTACTTAAGATGGATCTATGCTGGTAAACAAATAAATAAAAAAACATATTATTAATAAATAAAAGTATCATAAGGAAAATGATGTTTAAAATGACGTCAATGTTGTTGGACTTAGTTTGATAGATATGTACTTAAGATGGATCTATGCTGGTAAACAAATAAATAAAAACATATTATTAATAAATAAAAGTATCATAAGGAAAATGTTGTTTAAAATGATGTCAATGTTGTTGGACTCAGTTTGTGTGACTTACATTAAAGAATCTTATTCTTAGATATGATTTGTATGGTCTATCTTGTAGAAATTAATTGTAGATTCGAAACTACTCATGTAATTTACTAAAGTATAAGACTCAATTTTACTCTATTCATCTCCGGAAGCGCAAATTCACACACACATCAAAAACATGCATCATGATTCAACACACATACACAAAGATTTATCTAGGGGAAGAAATTGCTCAAAACCCCTTCCTATATGTATTGGATTAATCAAAGAATTTTTATGAATACAATATGTTTTCTCAAGCTTGAGCACAACTTGCACAAGTATCTTCTATCACTCAATGTTCCTAGCCTCCAAGCTCATATTTCCTTGTGTTGTTTGATGAAAAACTAGCCTCTATTAATTAGGGAAATTGCTCATTGAGAATTGCACAATTCCAATAAGCCTTTCTTTGACTGGATGTACCACTCATACAACTTGGAAAATTCTACAACTGATAGTACATTTCCTTTAACTCCAATCTCAACTTGGTAACCCAAATTTCATGCATGCGTGTGGTATTTTAGGTTGATTTATCAGTTAAATGGTTAAACATTGAAGTTATACCCCACTGCTACACCTCCCACTAGTTCCTCTAAGAGTTGGAATTAGTTTAACTGACCTTAACTCAATTTAACTGAATGAAATTATTACAACTGAAATTAACTCAACCTAGGCTCCTAAAATTTAGGAATCACCATACACAACTCAAGTTCTTCCCCAACCCAAATTAACTAAGCTAATTGAGTGATAACAACTCAGTTAATTCATTCAAGTTGTTTGTCAATGTGGAATTTCACTATTCTCCTAATTTAATTCAAAGGAAAATTAAATTAGGAATTTTTTGCTACATTTTCAACCTCCCTCTTAGCAAGAAAGGGATTATCAACCACCCCCATCATGAATCTATGGAATGTACTGTAGGTTTTAACCCTGTATAGAAATTACCTGCATACGAATTCTAAAACAAAGAAAATAAACAATGCGAGAGCATAACACATAAAACACATATGCACAGAGATTTCCCCTTAATCCCAAAACCAGGACTACTAGCTTGATTTTTCATTATGTTCCTTTCAATGTTACAATACATATTTATACATGTTGAAGCATCCAATACCATGGACCAAAAAACAATCGCGTCCAAACCATGGACCGAAACCATAGGTAGGTTCGCCCACTAGGTCAAAAAAAAAAAACCTGGGCGCTACCCGGAACCCATAGAGGGGGGCTACCCGCCCTAAAAACCCCCGAAGGGGGGCTGCCGCCCCCCCACTGTGCAATCGACGCAACGAAGGGGGGGCTCCCCCCCTTCTAACCCCCCGGTTCACTACGTAGGTTAGTCGTGGAAAGAATATAACACAACCCAACATGTATTACATGCAACACCTCTTGTTGTTGTTGTTTCTACTACAACATCTACAGTTGAGAAGCATCCAAAAAAATTGAATCAATTGTGTTTGCAACTATCTACTAGGAAAATTGTGTTGTTGTTGACTCTGTTACTGAGCATCCTGCTATGTTGTCAACACTAATCTACACTCCTCAATATCTGACTGACATTGATCCTCCTATTACTGAATATTATGGGCCCCTGTATCAAGGTAATGATCCAAAAGGAAACAAAAACAAAAAACAAAAAAAAAACACCTCAATGAACCCTACCCAAATTTCTACACTTCTGGAACTATTGCTTCACATTGCCCCACCTCACACGTGGAGGTATGGTTGTATGTCCACCCTCTGCCCACTTATCTCGAAATATCACCCTACTAGAGGTCTTTTCTTGAGTGGATGTCTCCACTCTGCCTCCTCTCTACTTCTCCATTTGTGGTTGCTCCACAACTTCCTGAGGCTTCTTCTGAGGTTGCATGTTAATGGTTAAATCATGCTCCCTCTCAACCACAAAGTCTCTAACCTTTGTCTTTGTCCTCAAGGCTTTGTATGCATCTTCTATCTCAAGTGTATACAAGTTCTTGCCTCGCACATTGATCTGCTTCACCTGTCTCATGGTGATGTCTCTCACGAATGCCTTTCCTTTGTTAAATATCACATCATAGTCATGGTCTTCCAATACCATGACGGAAACCAAATTTTCTTTAAACCCGAAACAAACAACACATCCTTGATCCTGAGAGGGGAGCCAAAATCCCTCTAAAAAGTAATTGTATTGATACTATTGTCACACTATACCTCCCATCAACTCCAAACTCTATGTTCTTCTTGAGGTCCTTCTCCTCCAAGTCACTTAAGAAATCTCTATTCCCCTTCATGTGGAATGAGGCACCACTATAAAAATACCACATGCTTCCCAACACTGTGATTTCCATGCATGCAATGAGGGTAAAATCAAGCTCGTATTGTGAAGCTATAGCTTCACCTGTTGTTGCTATTGTGGGCTCCTCCTTGTTTTCCTTCTTATGTGGACATTTCATGGCATAGTGCCTGAATTCATGACCATGAAAGCACTTGATTTTAGACAAGTATTTATTCTTTCCCTCTAGGCTAGAATTAGCCTCACCTTGGGACTTCTTCCCATTGGCCTTCCTTCCTTTGCTAACTAATGAAAATTACTCTTCCTCTTCTTTGGATAAGGTCTCATCTCTGTTGTTCTACCTTATTTTTTCCTACACTATATCAGACCATAACTGCTACCATTGTGGTAGTGTCTCTCTACCATTTATCGAATCTTGATAATTATGCTAGTTCTTGAGAAGACCCAAAAGAGCTAGAGCTACCAAATCTTCTTCAGGGGCAGTAACACGGCCCCAACAAGTTCATCACAACACTGCGTAAAATTGCTCATGTATTGCAGAATTATGTCATTCTTTTTCATCTTAATGCTTCAAAGCTTGTCTTTGAGTGCCAGCTTCCTGTGGTCACTATTGTTCTCAAACAAATCTTTCAGTGTTTTCCACATCGAGAACAGAGTCTCTTTCCCATCGAAATACGAGACAATATGATCTTGAACTCCTTCCAATATGATTCTCCTTGCTTTAGACACATCCTTCTTCCACTGAGCAAGACCTTGGGCATCAGGTTCTTAGGGTGTTTCTACATCTGTCTTGATGTATTCTAGCAGCCCATTGTCATCCAATATTGCTTCCATGCAAATATTCCATGCCACAAAATTTGTGGTTCCTTCCAAAGCATACTCGAGCCTGAGTCCATTAGAAGCCATCTTCTCAGTCTTGGAGAAAATATGCAACATTGATCTTCAAATTCGAACCTCCTACAATGAAAACTTCGAATTCTCTTCTCTATTGTGAATCTAGCTATGATACCATGTAGAAATTAATTATAGATTCGAAATTTCTCATGTAATGTACTAAAACATAAGACTCAAATCTACACTACTAATTTGCGGAAGAAAATTCACGATCGAGAACACATATCAAAAACATGCATCATGATTTAACACACATACACAAAGATTTATCTAGGGGAAATCAACTGCTCAAACCCCCTTCTTATTTGTATTGCATTAATCAAAGAATCTAGATGAATATAATATTCTTGCTCAAGCTTGAGCACAACTTGTACAAATATCTTCTATCATCTGCATGACTGATTGATTTTGGCCAACACATAGCCAATTTTCATATCCTCCAAGCTCTTATTTCCTTGGGTTGTTTGATGAGGAATTAGCCCCTATTAATTAGGGAAATTTCTCATTGAGAATTGTACAATTCCATTAGGCCCTTCTTTAACTGCATGCACTACCTGTACAACTTGGAAAATTCTACAACTTATAGTACACTTCCCTTGACCTCTGATCTCAACTAGGTAACTCAACTTTCATGCATGCATGAGTTAATTTAGGTTGATTGATCAGTTAACTGGTTAAACACTAAAGTTACACCCCACTTCTAGACCTCCCACTAGTTCCTCCAATAGCTGGAACTATTTTAACTAACCTTAACTCAGTTTAACTGAATTAAATTGTTACAACTGAAATTAACTCAACCTAGGCTCCTAAAATTTAGGAATCACCATACACAACTCAAGTTCTTCCCCCAACTCAAATTAACTAAGCTAACTAAGTGATAACAACTTAGTTAACTCAATCAAGTCATCTGTTGATGTGGAATCTCTATTTTCTCCTCAGTTAATTCAAGGGAAAATTAAATTAGGAATTTCTTGCTGCATTTTCAGCATATCTTCTAAAAGGAAAACAGAAGAATGCCTAAGAGATGCTAGAATACTTTGTATATACTTAATTACAAAGGAACAAAGTTGAAATTTAATATAAGGATATTGATTTACTTTTATTCATTTAGGGGAGATGACTAAAATAAATGAATTTAAAATACATATTTTATAATATTTATGTTTTAAGAATATAAATAGTAAATTAATTTAATTTAAAATAAGTATTATAAAGTAACAAGAGAAGAATTAGGACATGTTATAAACATAAAATGGGATACTAGTTAATAAAGGATTTCCTTAAGATCTTTACAACTAAACAAGTTTATGAGAAAACATATGTAGTGAAGATGATGGGTGGACACTCACTAAGCAAGAATATATGTTGAAAGGGAGTTCATGGGTCATTTTCAACTAATATTTTACTCTCAATACTTCACAAAAGACTATAGGGTTGACATCAAAACTTTTCTCGACTAATCGCCCGCTTAGATCCATCTAAAAATGGATCTATCATGCGCCGAGAGGGATCAAATCCCTCGAGGTGAAAAACTTTTTTTTGGAGTGTAGAATCTAGGGAAAGGTTTGCACCTTGGGGGATTTGATCCCTGAGATCGATTCATGATAGATCCAGTGTTAGATGGATCTAAGCTGGTTCCAGTTGAGGGAAACAATGCCACATTTTTAGATTATCATTATTATGTATATGTTTGAGATTAACTTCAAAATTCACATTATGTTTTCTTTTCTTAGCATGACCATATCATTTTCTTCTTTAATTTAGTTTGTATTGATTTCCTTGAATGGTTTGTACATTTGTGTTTGGATGCTTTGAGTGGTTTGTGTGTTTATGTGTTTGGATTTTGATGATAATGTTTTTGAATGTTATAGTTGTTGTGTTATATTTTTATATGTATATGTAACTGCCTATTAGTAATTAGTTGGTGATGAAGAAGGGAGACAATCTTGTCAATAGTTTACAGGAGGATTTATATTTCACATCTATTTCATTTAGTTTTATGTGTCACAACTTTTGTTAACTAATTAATTCTCAATAGTGTCCCTCCAGGTATTAGTAAATATATCTTGAAAAGTAGCTTTAATCATTTATTGCGTCAAGATTACTCTTGAAATAAATTTTTTCATTGCTAATGTTTGAAATAATTTATTTCCTTCAAGAATATTTTGATGATTTTTTATCTATAATCTATTCAGCAAAGTCAATAAATAATGTAATTTTGATTTATTTTTTTAATGAGTGCCTAGAATTATAAAATATTTACAATATTCATTTCTCCAAACAATTATCACGCCTCCTTCAAGAATATTTTGATTTTATTTGAATGTTTATAAATATATATTTTCCTCTTGTAAATATTATGAGTACATTATTCTATGCAATTATCTATTATTAATTTTGAATATATGTAATTGTCTATTAGTAATTAGTTGGTGATGCAGAAGAGAAACGATCTTGTCAAGGATTAATTTTTACTTTGTAGGAGGATTGATTATCCACATCTATTTCATTTTAATTCTAGATATCGCAACTTTTGACAGCTAATTAATTGTTGAATTGAGGCTTCTATGATCATATCAAGTTTATGAGAAATTTTTGGGCATAAATCACATGATATTTCATTTGTCGACACGTTTCTAACCAACTAGTGTGGTTCATCGTTAGGACAAGTTGAAGAATCAGATCTAGCTTAGCATATTAAATAGTTAGAGTAGAACATCCAACGGCTATATTACTTTACCAGGTAACGGCTATATTGTCTAACGGCTAAATTTGACCGGGAAACGGTTAGATGGACTGGGTTAGGGGAAAAACCTAAATTTAAATAAATAAGTTAATTTATATAGTTATATTCTAAGTAAAGGGACCATTTTATAAACATACAGTTATAAATCTATATTAAAATAAATTAATATAAATTAATAGTTAATTATAAAAGTCATTACATATATAAATATTATAGTTAGTTAATAGTTAGTTATAAAAGTGTTAAATATAAGATAATTAGATAATTATAATTAGTTATATTCTTATTAAAATACGAGTAAAGGGCTATTATAACTTATATTATAAAAAATATATTAAAAATAATAAAAATAATAATAATAATAAATAAATATTATTTATAAATTATTAAATATGTAATTATAGAGAGTAACTTAAAGGGTCAGAAAGAATATTTAATATTTTAAATTAATTAATAGTTTATTAAGGCGTTTAAAAATAGCATCTATCATAGATAAGATTATTTTTAATTTTTAATATAAATTATTACAAAGACCTAATAGCATAAATTAATTGCTACTAAAATACCTCAAATAATAACAACCATACCTTAAAGAACAAAGGCCACAGGATATGGGAAACAATGGGAATTTACTTAAAAGACAACAAGATCAAGCTAAACCTAGGGAGGGGAAGAATGGAAGAACACAACTAGGAAGAGAGGGCTGGAACCCAGCAACTACTGATCTTCCAGCCATCCTCTCTATTGAGATTGATCGGCCTTTTTTCAATCTCAAGGGCTTCCCTAAATTTCCGGTGATGGAATTACAAAACTTTAGCAATAACACTAGACTCCTCGATACAGACATGATGGTTGGTTTTCTCCACATGCTCTTCTAAAGCAGAAGACTTGGTTCTCCTATGCTTAAGGTCAGCAGCGTGCTCACTAATCCTTTGATTAATGGAGCGACCCGTCTCACCAAGGAACAAGAAGTCGACGGTTGCCTCCCTTTCCTTGATATTCTTATTTCTAAGAATAGTGATGGTTCCCTCTCCCACCGAGTTTTTCGTAAGAAAACTCATATGGAGCAATATCTTCATGCTAGTTCCCACCATTTCTCGACTCAGAAATTGGGAGTTCTCAACACCCTTGCTACTCGTGCCTTAAGGATCTCTAATGAAAAGAGCTTCGCGGAGGAGAAATCCCATCTCTTTAATGTCTTTGTTGAGAACAGTTATAGTAGACACTTGGGACAGAGGGCTTTCCTCAAAGCAACCAAGAATTCGTTAACTAGAAAAGAACCGAAGGAACAGATTTCAGGTGTTCATCTTCCGTTTGTTCAGGGGACCACTGATAGAATTGCGAGGATTCTTATGAAACATAATGTCCCCTCATCTTAGACCCCTTAACACCATTCGTAAGTCCCTCAGATTTTTGAAGGATCCTATAAACCCTAAGGACATGAAAGGGGTATATGTTATTCCTTGTTCCTGTGGGATCCCCTATATTGGTGAGACAAGTCGCTCCATTAATCAAAGGATTAGTGAGCACATTGCTAACCTTAAGCATAGGAGAACCAAGTCTTTTGCTTTAGTAGAGCATGTGGAAAAAACCAACCATCATGTCTGTATCGAGGAGGCTAGTGTTATTGCTAAAGTTTCGCAATACCATCACCGAAAATTTAGGGAAGCCCTTGAGATTGAAAAAAGGCCGATCAATCTCAATAGAGAGGATGGCTGGAAGATCAGTAGTTGTTGGGTCCCAGCCCTCTCTTCCTAGTCGTGTTCTTTCATTCTTCCCCTCCCTAGGTTTAGCTTGATCTTGTTGTATTTTAAGTAACTTCCCCTTGCTTCCCGTATCTTGTGGCCTTTGTTCTTTAAGGTATGGTTGTTATTATTTGAGGTATTTTAGTAGCACTTAATTTATGCTATTAGGTTTTTTCTAATAATTTATATTAACAATTAAAAATAATCTTAATCTATGATAAGATGTTATTTTTAACCCTTAAATAAACTATTAATTAATTTAAAATATTAAAATATTCTTTCTGACCCTTAAGTTACTCTAATACTTACATATTTAATAACTTTAAATAACTATTTATTAATTATAATTATTAATTATTTTATAATTTTAAAAATAATCTCTTTAACTGTTTTAATAGATAATAATATATACTCTTATCTATATATTTAACAATTTTATAACTAACTATTATTACATATATTTATAAATTAATAATTATATTAACGTTAATTTATTTATTTTTATATTTTTTATTAAATAGATTTATAAATATAAGTTTATAAAAAGGTCCCATTACTGAATATAACAACTAAAAACTTATTTATTTAAATTTAGGTTTTGCCCCTAACCCAGTCCATCTAACCTTTTCCCAGTCAAATTTAGTCGTTAGACAATATAGCCGTTACCTAGTCAAAAAATATAGCCATTGGATGTTCTACTCTAACTATTTAATATGCTAAGCTAGATATGATTCTTCAACTTGTCTTGACGATGAACCACACTGGTTGGTTCGCAACGCACCGACAAATGAAATATCATGTGATTTACGCCGAAAATTTTCTCATAAGCTAATTAATTCTTAATAGTGTCCTTTTAGGTATTACTAAATATACCTTGAAAATATTTTTTCTTAATAATCTACAACGTCAAGATTAATAAAATCTAATGCATCTAATGTAAGCAATCAAATAAGATTACAAAACAAACTCTACACTGAAATCAATGCAACTAATGCAAGCAATCAAATGAGATTAGAAATCAACATCTACACTTAAATCAATGCATACACTAAAAGCAATCAAATAGGATTTGAAATCCAATCTACACTAAAATAAATGCATCTAGTGCAAGAAATCAAATAGGATTAGAAATCAATGCATCTACAACAAGCAATCAAATAGGATTAGAAATCACCATCTATAATGAATTAAATGCATCTAGTGTAAGAAATTGAATAGAATTCTAAGAAAGCATCATCTACACTAAAATCAGTGCATCTAGTGTAAGAAATATTATTCCCTCTCTCCCCCCTCCGTCTAATCTTGAAAAATATTTTTAATAATTTATAGTCTCAAGATTAACAACATACAATCCATCTAATGCGAGTAATCAAATAGGATTAGAAAACATCTACACTGAAATTAATGCATCTAATGCAAGCAATCAAATAAGATTAGAAATCAGATTCTACACTAAAATCAATGCATCTAGTGCAAGAAATCAAGTATAATTAGAAATCAACATCTACACTGAAATCAATGCATCGAGTGCAAGCAATCAAATAGGATTAGAAATAACCATCTACGCTGAAATAAATGCATCTAGAGAAAGCAATCAAATAGAATTAGAAATAATAATCTACACTAAAATCAATGCATCTAGTGCAAACAATCAAATATAACTAGAAATCAACATCTACATTGAAATCAATGCATCTAGTGTAAGAAATCAAATAGGATTATAAATCATCATCTACACGGAAATCACTGCATCTTGTGCAATAAATATTCTTCCTTCTTTCCCCCCTCCATCTATATCTATATCAGCCTTCGTCTCTCCTTCTTTGTATTTATATCTCAC
>APFE031684685.1:9146-32087 GCA_000404065.3 Pinus taeda
ATTAATTGTTTTACTGTTTTGATTATTTAGGTTTGGCCTCAATATTATTTTTATTTTTAGATATTTATTTCATAAGAACTTTCATTTTGATTAATTATTTTCCTTAATTCCATATTAATAACTATATTCTAACAATCATTTCCTTATATTAAAATATTATTTATTAATAAATATTATTTATTTAGTCAAATCTAACCATTATAACGGCTAAAAATAAATAAATTTCTTCATCTATTTAACTTGATGCCAAGATCTAGTTCTTCATATTGTTCTAACGATGAACCACATTAGATGGTTCATTGACAAAACTCTGATGTGATTTTTATCGAAAATTTTCTTACTTTTCATGATATGGATCACAAAAGCCTAAAGTTCAATGATGAGTTTAAATTAGTAAATTAAGATTTGGTCAAATTGACATTGATATTAAAAATTATCTTGAGAATGTTGAGTATTTGGAATATGAACCATGGTAGGCATTTTTGTGCCCAATTAGAATAGAGATTATCTTGAGAATGTTGAGTATTCGAAATATGAACCATGATAGCCATTTTTGTGTCCAATTAGAATAGAATTGGACTCGATAATTTGTGAGTAATTAGATTTGAATTATTAAATAATATTAGTTAGTAATTGGATTTGAGTTATTAAATAATATTAATATAGAATAAAGTGATAAAAACAATAGACTAAATAGAATTATTGTTGATGAAGACTTTCCCTGAAGATGGGTGAAGGGTTCCCTTGAAACGTTGGGCAAACATATGATCGCGACACACAGTTATCAAGAAGTCTTCATCTACAACAATTTATTGACTGTGGAAATATCCATGCTAGAATAGAATTAATTTAGTACAAAAAATAATTAAATTATAACATGGTATTAGATTGTATTATGATTAGAAAGAGGAAAAAGAAGAATGATAGAAACATATTTTTTTGTGTTGTCTAAATGTTTTGGACTTTTTGGTTGGAATACCGTGAAACTTTTTTCTCCTTTTTTCTTTTTTTTTTTGGGCCAAATCTTATTTTTTGTTGCTTAAAATGAGTCAACTTTAGTACAAAAAATAATTAAATTATAATATGGTATTGATTAGATTATGATTAGAAAGAGAAAAAAGAAGAATGATAGAAACATATTTTTTGGCATTGTCTAAATGTTTTAGAATTTTTGGTTGGAAAACAGTGGAATTATTTTCTTCTTTTTTGTTGCCTAAAATGAGTTTTGACTGCATAACACCCTGAAAAACTCATGGGGCACTTGGATTGTGGAGATTTACAACTTAGACCTGTGATTCCAAGAAATCCTCGTCAAATTAGACTTGAAAAATGTAGAACAAATAGACTATGACCAATCTTTTAGAACTAAGTAGAGCCTAGACCAAGGCCAACCCTAATGTTGGATGGAGGAACAATATGTGCTAAGCTCAGTTGAGCTTGTATGCTCCTTGGTATAGTTTAATTCCCCCAAAGGTGGCTCCCATCCTCAACTCCTCCCCATGACATTTGAACCACTGATCTGGTGGGGACTAAACTCCACACAAACAAATTAGTTTATACCTCATGGCTAAAAAATGATAGAAACATGGTGAAATTTCAAGAGTTTGGGAGCAGAAGTTGTGGGTTAATAATAGAAAAGAGATTGGAAAAAAGGGGTGGGGGCGCTTAAGAAGGGTTAGGATTGACATCAGAGGACAAAAGATGGGAAGCTCTTGAAATTTTATCATGTTTCTATTATATTTTTTTTTTTCTTTCTAATCATAATCTAATATAATACTATATTATAATTTAATTCTTTTCCTACTAAGTTAATTCTATTTTAATCTAAAATTAATTACTTTCTACTCTATTGTTTTTATTTCTTTATTCTATTTTAATATTATTTAATAACTCGAATCTAATTACTAACTATTTAATAATTAGAATCTAATTACTAATGAATCCAATTATATTCTAATATTAATATTCAACCATAATCTCTAGTCTTAATGTCAAATCATCTTAATTTACCTCATTTAACCTTTATATTTTTATATTCTCCCACGTTCTATTCCAATTCCATAATTTACTCCAATCCACTATCGTATTGATATTAATTTTTAATTATATTATTTAATTCTAAATTCTAAATCTAATTTTCAATTCCAAATAAAATCATACTCTCTTTACCAAATTATCAATCATATCAATTTGACCAAATCAAAAATAAATTTGTTATTTATTACTTAATTTAATTCAATTATATTTCTTCTATTTCACAAACCTTCAATAATAAATAATGAAATAATTATTATATCAATGTTGAAATATCTTTCACTATCCCTAGTATTATATCCTATCTCTAATAGCCATATTTATCCCTATTTCTTAATGATTTACTCTTTCCCTAGTATTATATCTTATCTCTAATACCTATATTTATCCCTATTTATTAATGATTTACTCTGTGTATCATTAAATTAAGTTTTTTGTCTCTCAAGAATGGATGAAGTATTCACTCGAAAATTCTGTCATTTCAATGAGAATACATAGGCTAAAAATGGGGACCATATCTTAATTATTAGTGACATGTTGGGATAGCAAACTCCCTCTACATAAGACCTAATTCAACTAGTAATAATGAGGAAATCATCGGAATTTAGTATATTTAACTTGTAGGTTGTTGGATGTACACTTGATGTTATGAAGGCAGCGATGAAGATTGATCATGGATCTCCCTTAAATTAAGCTTGGCAGTTACTAATACACCATGTGTCAAAAAAATAAGAATTACCCCATTCTTGTGCATTAGAGTTACAGAGCGTTGTGCGAAGTCGGTGAGGGGAGGAATGAACTCAGAGGGAGGGCGACAAAGGTGGGTTAGTTGCCAAAACTAACCTAAACGCCCTCTACCATCGATCGAATCCCAGCGTAGGCGTGCAACAGATCAAATGACATGTTGAATTTTGTCGATAAGACACATTTTGGGATTGGAGTAAATCTGGTGCTGGAGTACCCATATTCTTGAAGGTTCGATTATAAATGAATGGAAAACAGGCAGGTTGCAATAAACATATATGGCATGGCATATAAAAAACACCTTAATTTGGCCCAACTTATCCGTTTTTACTTACATACTTCTATTGATTCCGTAGCTACGCTGAAAGCAGATAAGGATGGATGCACCACCAGGAACAAACATGACAAGAAAATTAACAAACTGGAGGCAACAAGAGATACTAGCAGAATGGAGAACGATATTGAGGGTCGTCAAACAATAAGAAACGAAGGCCATCGGTTAAGCAATTTCGTATACAGTGCAATTCTCGATATCCATGAAGAAGCCGAAAACTCTAACAGGTGCAGCACTAGGGTTGTGTCTGATAGTGACGTAACTAATCTCATGGTTCATTAATATCACTGAGGTTAATAGAGCCAACAACCAAGCTATCGTTGAACATTCAGGTAGCAACACCTTACGAAGATAACTCAGAGAATAATGATTACATTGTACACGCATTGAACTACATTACAATTACGCGCTCAGAACTCGACGTAGGGAGGACGATGAACATCGTAGATAACTCTGTAATGAATCATGTTTCAAAACGATATACAAAGAAGAATGAGGAAGACGCATCGTACACAAACTCGCGTTAATAATAGTGTAAGTTCAAGAAAGACAATCTATGCACCATCGATACCTCTTGAAAGGATGACATGTATAGTGGCCCTCACAACACAAGGCAAAACTCTTACAACAAAAGAAGCAATAAAGTTGTAAATATATCCTCTTACAAAATGAACGAGGATGAGTTAGAGGTTTTGAAGAGAGGATTAAATTTTGCAATAGTTCCTAAACGCATACCAGCGGAGGAGATTATATGTAACTTAGAGGATGGGATTGAGAGTCTTAGGGAGGAGGAAAAGGAGTAAGGCAAAGATTGCGCAATCATCTTGAGAAAAGAAAAGCCCTCCAAGAACAACTTAAGCACAACTTAAGCAGAGGTGAATTAATAGCTCTCAAAAGCCTCAAAAATAATGAGGACATTGTCGTTTTAAAAGCCGACAAAGGAGGAGCCATGGTTGTGTTGAACAAGGTGGATTATGTCTAAAAAATGAGGGACCACTTATACAATAGTGGCAGTTATAAAAAACTTAACGGCAACCCTATTTCTTGGATTATCAAGGAAGTTAAGAGAGCCATCAAGGATTCCAATCTTGATGAAGGATTGAAGAAACATCTTTTATCTAGCAATGAAATTACCCCCAAAAATTAGGGAGCTCCCAAAATTCACAAGAATGATGCACCCCTAAGACCTATAGTAAACATAATTGTATTTCCCACATATGGATTAGCAAAATATGTAGCCAATTCCCTTGCTCCTCTTGTTGGAAAAATTAATTCCTACATTAAAGATAAAAATCATTATGCGAGCTCATCAAAGGAAAAACACTGGAGCCTTAAGACAAGATTGTGAGCTTCGATGTAACACAATTATTCACAAAGATACCATTAGAAGAAGTTAACCAAGTAGTCAAGGAGGTTACAAACCTAGAGACTGCCAAACTTGTTGAGGTTTGTCTCCATTCTACATTCTTCACCTTCCAAGGCGAGTACTTCAAGCAGACCACAAGGGTGGTTGTAGGGCCTTGTTAAAATTGGCAACTAGGGTCAAACTCCATGTGGATCTTCTTATTCATGGCAACTGATATTATTCTTGGATTCCTCTCGTCGAGAGGTGTAGGATTGATCTAAAGATTGTCCGATTCTAACATGTATTCATGGAAATATGAATTTATTTTTGTTATGTGACAATTCATCAAGGTCAACAAGCAACCAAATTACCCTTACTCAATCTCAACGTTGCACCATAAATAGAGGTGGCCTTCAGGTCATTTGGTCACTCATCTCTTGTGATCTCTCTCCACTTGTTTGGGTTTTGGTGGTAGGAGAGATCTAAAGAGGATATGCTGCCCTAGAGGAGATACCCTAGCCCTAGATGCTGTCAAAAGAGGCTATACGTAGCCCTAGGTGGAGACACCTCTACACAGTCAAGGAGGGTTTACCTACGCAGTAAAGAGAGGCCTTCTATACGCAGTTTAAGGAAGATTCATATGTTGTCCAAAGCCACAGTCAAGGAGGGTTCTTTATGCAGCTAGAGGAGGCTTTTATCCGCAGTATTTAAGGGTGCCCTAGCCACAACATTTAAGGGTGCCCTAGGCCGCAGTCAATGAGGGTTTATATGTAGCAAGAAGGGACACTTATACATAGTAAAGGGGAGGCCTTAAACCACAGTCTCAAGAGGCCTTTATCTAGCCCTAACCACAGTGAAGGAGGTCTATTCTCAGTTGAAGATACGCAGCCCTAAGTGCCCTAATCACAGGCTTGATCCACAGCTATTGTAGAGCCCTCATCCACAGTCCAAATAAGGAGTCTTTAACAGTGTCATATATGGCCCTTATCTGCTATAAGGAGCAACACTTATCCACACAAGAGCAAGGTCATCTAGTCGTTGTCAAGGAAGCTTAAACGTTGTCCAGAAGTGACCTATCCACAACTAGTGAGGTTCTATTCCATAGCTAGAAGAAGGCCCTATCATTGCAGTCAAGAAAGAGAGGCATCAATACGTTGTTAAGGAGACCTAATTGGAAGCCCTCATCTAAATCCCATTTTCCATCATGAAAAAGGCTTTATACACAGCTCTATTAGCCACAATAGAAGAGGCCCTAATCAACAACATACAAAGACCTAAGATGCAACAAGAAGAGTGGTCTTATGCTGCAGCAAAAGGGACTATTTCATCAGCGTTAAAATCACATTGCTGTAGGTGACAACGTGGACCGTTTTGGGCATGATCAAGTCATTCTTGAACTTAGTTTGTTGGACAAAAGTATCTGATGTAAGGAGAAGCCTAAATATGATTGCTTAAGGGATGATTGAGGAGACCTAAGTCTCAGCCCACTGCTAGGCTAGGCCGCAGGCCATAGCCATCAGTTGGAAGTAATTAAAGTACTGCTTAAGAAGGATAACAACCCCTCAGGCAACAGACAATTGGAGCAAATGTGCAAAGGAAAGTTGCAGTCAATAAGTGGATTGTGGGGATTGTTTAGAGTGTTGTAGCTCATAGCGTTTGTGCTCTATCTAGTGTCCAGGTCAGCCATGAAATGCATCAGTCCTTGTTGCATATGAAAGGTGCCAGGTCAATAACCTTGACATGATCAGTGAAGCAGCAAAGGAGGAAGAGCTTTATAGAAGGAAAGCTTCAATATTCTAGGTAATTACTTGAGCTGCTCTAGGCTTATCATTTGCTGCATTGTGTCATCTTCATGGTGAAGATATCTAATGTCTAATCTCTCATTTTGGCAAGTCAAAGTGTTGAATTCAAATTTATTTGTACTATCTTTCTCTCTGTTGAACTATCAAGGGTTTCCCCAAATTGAGGTTTGCCCTTGGTTGGTGCCACATCTTGTGTCCTCTTGTCTTGGCTTGTCTTCTGATGTTTATGTTTATGTTCTATCTACACTTTACTATCATGTTGATATGATTGCTAATCTGAATATCGTCATTGAGCTAAAATAAAAATAAAAAAAATTGAAGTAAATTGCTCTCAGCATAGAACATACCTAAAATTAACATGGTATCAGAGCTGAGGTGAAGACAAAGCCCAAGAAAGAGTGAAAGAGAAATCACCGAAGATAATTGGACAAGGTCAAAGGCTTAATGGGTTCCTCATCCCTCTTCCCGGCTGAAGCCAAGCTCCGTAAAAAGTATATCATGGATGGAAGATGTCTCTGAATCTGACATTCGAAGAGAGAAGTGTTGGATTACGTGAAGGGTAAAATCCCTGAACCTCCATCAAATGCACCAGCTGCTACAAAGTACACTAAGGGTGGAAGGAAAGGCAGATGCCTTGCTTGCAATAATTTTGGCCATTATGCGAGGGAGTGTTTGAATATAAGGGACACATCACTTGATGATGATAACAATCATTCCAAGGGCATCTTCAATGATCGAAGGAATGACAGGTACAATGGCAAAGGAAAAAGGAATGTAGGTCATCAAGGAAATGGTTGACACTTCAAGGAAGCAATGAACTCCAGGTATGAAGAATCAAATGTTGTTTATGATAAGCAAAAGTAGTATTATCTTATATCGGTCCTCTCCACTACTTCTCCTCCGAATTCTTTGGGAAACTGGCTTATTGATAGTAGTGCTTCAAGGAACTTCATCGGATACAAGGAAGCTCTCTCTAATTTAATAGAGAAGGAGACAATTTTGGAGATTATTCTTGGAGACGATGCCACCTATCTCGAAAAGAGTGTAGGGAATGTTAGCCTTCAATTGAATGAGGGTAACACAATTCATTTACAAGAATTTTTGATCTCAAAAGGAACCTGGTGTCCATTTCGGCAATGGAAGACAAAGGTTACAAGGTGGCATTCATTGATGGAAAGGTACATGTTTGAAAAAGGAATTTTAAAGATGCTTTTACTCTTGGATTCAGGGTTTGCAATTTGTATTAATTTGCAGGAAGTCCATTGGGGACCATGTCGTGTGACACATCTCTTCTATGGAACTAGAGGTTTTCCTATCTTCAATGTAAGGCCCTACTCAATTTAAGACATATAGTGATAGGGATGCCTGACTTCAAAGAAGAGCATGAAGGTACATGTTCGAGATATACCGAAGGAAAACTTACAAGGGGACCATTCCCCTCATGTAATAGCAAGACCATAGATATGGATCAACCTGAGGGGTTTGAGATTCATGATCAGGAATCTTATGTATGCAGGTTGATAAAAGCTCTCTATAGTTTGAAGCAAGCACCCCGGGCTTGGTATGAGAGGATTGATAGCTATCTAATGAAGCTAAGATTCACTAGGAGTGAAGCTGATCCAAGCCTTTTCCTTAAGGTTGTGGATGTTAGACCTCTCATATTGATGCCTTATATGGATGACCTCTTTTTGATAGGTACAGACCCCCTCATTTGCAAAGTAAGAGGGAGTTGGATTTCGAATTTGGAATGGTGAACTACAAGCCCGTGACTACCTAGATGAAGCTTAACTTTAAGAAGTTATGTGGTAGTGCTTCCGAACCTGATTTGGGAAATGCCTCTCAGTTTCATAAACTCATAATAGCATTGATATTCTTGGTGAACTCCCATCTGGATATATGCTTTGTAGTTAGCATGTTGATCCAACATATGGATGAGCCTCATCACTCACATTGGATTGGTGCCAAGAATCTTCTGAGATATCTTTGGGACACGATCACTCATGGACTGTGATACACTGCTGGAGTTGTGAGGCTGCATGATTATTCTGATGATTGATTGGGAAAGAAGTGTGGAGGATCACAAGAGAACTTCAGGGTGCTGGTTCTATTTGGGTTCTGCTTTGATATCCTGGATGAGCAGAAAATAGAAGTCGATCACTTTGAGCACGATGAGGCCAAATACATAGCTATAAGTTTGGCCTCATGTGAAGTTGTCTGGTTGTGGAAGCTCTTCTGTGAGCTATTTGGACACATGCTAGATACCATCGTGGCCTTCTACGACAACCAGAGGGGGATTCGATTGTTGAGGAATCTCATGTTCTATGATCACTCCAAACATATAGACATCAGGTACCATTTTATCTGGGATATGGTACAACGGGGAGCAAGAAGGATCCATCACTCTGGGACTGATGTGCACATCGTCGATGTTCAGATGAAACCCTGGGGAAAGGTCAAATTCTTGAATTTCCGAGAACGACTAAGAGTCATGGAGAGACCCTCTCCTAAGGGTCTTGTATGATATGGACATTGAGCTCTAGGAGCTCCAGGGGGCTTGGGTTTACTTCTTGGAGCAATGAGCAACCATAGGGTGAGTGGTTGAGCCTTCCCCTAATGGTTTTCTATGTAGGCAAGATGAGTGGTTCATCCTTCTCCTGCCGAGACACAATCATAGGGTGAGTGGTTTAGCCTTCCCCTAGCGATTTGTTGTGTACAGGGTGAGTGGTTCAACCTTCCCCTAATGATTTGTTGTGTACAGGGTGAGTGGTTCAACCTTTCCCTGGGATACCCCATGGCGACATGTAGGCAGGATGAGTGGTTCATCCTTTTCCTGCTGAGACATCCTACCCATGTTGTTTGGGACTCATGGGAAGTACCTCTCATCTGGCCAATGAGTAGGGAAATGAGACAGGGACCATAGTACTACTGATGGACACATCATGTAGTACTGTAATCCCTATGCTAGGATGATATTGATCTGGGATCAATTGGAACTGCCTTCGGGTCAGTAAGAGTGTTATGAGGCACTCTCTTTATTTGGAATTTATTTCAGATCAGTAAGAGTGGTATGAGACGCTCTCTTTGTTTGGAACTAATTTGAGATCAGTAAGAGTGGTATGACACACTCTCTTTATTGGAACTGACTTCGTGTCAATAAGAGTGGTATGAGACACTCTCTTTTATCTGGGACTGACTTTGGGTCAGTAGAGAATGGTATGATACATTCTTGATCACTTCTTCTTCTTCTTCATAGTCCAGCAGAGCAGTGCAGGGCATTGCATTGATGGCAGAAATAGTATAGTCTAGAAGATGGATTAGCATATGGAGTTCTCCCTAGTTGAGAAGAAGTGTTAAAATTGAAAACTAGGGCCAAAATCCATGCAGGTCTTCTTATTCATGACAACTGATTTTTTTCTTGGATTCCTCTCGTCGAGAGGTGTAGGATTGATCTAAAGATCATCCGATTCCAACATGTATTCATGGAAATATGAATTTATTTGTGTTATGTGACAATTTGTCAAGGTCGGCCAACAACCAAATTACCCCCACTCAACGTCAATGTTGGACCATAAATAGAGGTGGCCTTCAAGTCATTTGGTCACTCATCTCTTGTGATCTCTCTCCACTTGTCTGGGTTTTGGTGGTAGGAGAGATCTAGAAAGGATACGTTGCCCTAGAGGAGATGCCCTAGCCCTAGATGCTTTCAAAAGAGGCTATACGCAGTCCTAGGTGGAGACACCTCTACACAGTCAAGGAGGGTTTATCTACGCAACAAAGAGAGGCCTTTTATACGCAATCTAAGGAAGATTCATATGTTGTCCAAAGCCACAGTCAAGGAGGGTTCTTTACGCAACTAGATGAGGCTTCTATCCGCAAAATTTAAGGGTGCCCTAGGCCACAGTCAATGAGGGTTTATACGCAGTAAGAAGGGACAATTATACACAGTAAAAGGAAGGCCTTAAACCATAGTCTCAAACGGATTTTATCTAGCCCTAACTGCAGTGAAGGAGGTCTATTCTCAACTAAAGATACGCAACCCTAAGTGCCCTTACTGTAAGCCTGATTTTCAGCTATTGTAGAGCCCTCATCCACAGTCCAAACAAGGAGTCTTTAACGTTGTCATATCTATCCCTTATCCGCTGTAAGGAGTAGCACTTATCCGCACAAGAGCAAGGTCTTCTAGCCGTTGTCAAGGAAGCTTAAACGTTGTCCAAAAGTGACCTATCCACAAATAGTGAAGTTCTGTTCCATAGCTAGAAGAAGGCCCTAACATTGCAGTCAACAAAAAGAGGCCTCAAGATGCTGTTAAGGAGACCTAATTGGTAGCCCTCATCTAGATCCTATTTTCCATCATGAGAAAGGCCTTATACACATCTCTATTAGCCGCAATAGAAGAGGCCCTAATCAGGAGCATAGAAAGACCTAAGACGCAACAAGAAGAGTGGTCTTATGCTGCAACAAAAGGAACTATTTTGTCAGCGTTAAATTCACATTGCTATAGGTGACAGCGTGGACTATTATGGGAATGATTAAGTCATTCTTGAACTCAGTTTGTTGGATAGAAGTATCCGCCGTAAGGAGAAGCCTAAATTTGATTTCTTAAGTGATGATTGAGGAGACCTATGTCTCAGCCCACTGCTGGGCTAGGCCACAGGCCATAGCCAACAGTTGGAAGCAGTTAAAGTACTGCGTTAAGAAGGATAGCAAACCCTCAAGCAACAAATAGTTGGAGCAAATGTGTAAAGGAAAGATGCAGTTAATAGGTGCACTGTGGGGTTTGTTTAGAGTGTTGTAGCTCATGACGTTTGTGCTCTATATGGTGTCCAGGTCTGCCATGAAATGCATCAGTCCTTGTTGCATATGAAAGATGCCAGATCAGTGGCCTTGATATGATTAATGAAACAACAAAGGAGGAAGAGCTTTATAGAAGGAAAGCTTCAGTATTCTAGGTAATTTGTTTAGCTGCTCTAGGCTTATCATCTACTGCATTGTGTCATCTTCATAGTGAATGTCTCTGATGTTTGATCTCTCATTTTGGCAAGTCAAAGTGTTGACTTCAAATGTATTTGTATTATCTCTCTCTGTTGAACTATTGAAGAATATAAGAATAATTGATCAAGGGTTTCCCCACATTGGGTTTTGTCCCTAGCTGGTGCCACATCTTGTGTCCTCTTGTCTTGGCTTGTCTTCCGATGTTTATGTTTATGTTCTATCTGCACTCTACTATCATTCTGATGTGATTGCTAATCTGAATATTGTCATTAAGCTAAAATAAATAAATAAATAAATAAATAAATAAAATGAAGTAAATTTCTCTGAGCATAAAACATACCTAAAATTAACAGGTCTCCATTAACCCCCATAGTAGCCAACCTTTACATGGAGAATTTTGAGAAGATAGCCTTGGAAACCTTCCCTCTTAAACCCAAATATTGGATCGGGTTCGTTGACGACACCAGTGTGAACTTGCCACATGGGGACTTTGAGTTAAACAACTTCTTAAATCACCTTAACAACATTTCTAATGACATTAAATTCACAATGGAACCAGAGGAAAACAACTGCATTCCATTCCTTGATATTATTTTTCTAAGGAAAAGAGCTCGGTCATTGGGTCACAATTATACAGAAAGAAGGCTCACACAAATAGCTACCTTCATGTTGATTCTTATCACCATGTGGCCCAGAAGATGGGGGTGCTCAACGCACTCTTCACCAAAGCATTGGAGATATCAGACAAAGAGCATGTGGATGAAGAAATAGATTATCTGAAGAATGTCTTCTTAAACACTGACTACAAGTACAAAGACATCAACAAAGCCATTATAAAACCTAGAGCCAGAGCCACAGCTAGACCCCCCCTCATCCATCTCTCAAGCCCTAAATGTAAAGGCATATCTCCCTTACATCCATGGTGTTATTGATAAATTATCTAGGGTACTAAGAAAGAAATGCATACCAACCTCGTTCAAACCCTTAAATACTATAGAGCAAAATATGAGATATGTAAAAGATGGCCTACATCACTTTCAACAAAAAGGCGCTTATAAAGTCAAGTTTTCATGTGGTAAATGTGACATTGGAGATACATGAAGATCCTTCAAAATCATACTCAAGGAACATGTTGCAGATATCAAGAAAGGAAGAATTAGATTCTCAGCACTTGTCGAACTTTCTTCTAAGACTAGTCACCATGTATGCCTAGAACATATGTAAATAATCTCTAAGGAAAGCCATTATTAAAAAAAAAATATGTGCGAGGTTCTGGAAATCATGAAACATCCCAACAATCTCAACAGAGATGGGGGGATAGAGGTCAGCAGGAATTGGATCCCCCTGCTCAGGCAGAGCCATAATCTCCAATCAACTACAACTAATCCTCCTTCCTTAGCCTTATCATACTACACCTCACCCTCTTCTATTACTTAATTATTATCATTAACTATTAATGGTATTAATTACAGAAGACATATTTTAAGAAACAAGAGCCACGTGGTGGCATGTCACTGCTTATTTGTATACATGATTCATGTGCATGTAGTTTTAGTTCATTTAGTTATGATGTTATGTTTGAAGGAGAACATGAACTTATAGCTCAAGTTCATATATACAAGGAATGTTTAGACCTAAGTAATTACTAAAAACAAAAAACAAATATAAGGCCAAGTATTTTGAAATTAAAACCAAACTATTCCATTTTCATTTCTAATTTCAAAGTATTGAATCTTAATTTCTTAATGTACTTTTATTAATTGTTGTTAATTGAAGAAAAACATGGTCTTTTGATTATATCAATTTTTTTTTTAGCTCATTCTATTTTTATTGGTATTTATTTACATGGAATAAGATTTTTTTTTTTGCAAGAATTACTTTTAGCTATCTTTTTGCAAAATGACATTTGTGTTGTTTTTTGGGTTTAATTGTGTACTAATATTTATAGTGATTAGTTTGACATTTGACATTTGCTAAAACAAATAAGTAAACAACTACAATAGTTTAACATTTGCTTCACTTTACATAATGTTAGCAAACAAGAATAGATAGTAGAAAATTGTATTTGCTAGTTATTAGTTTTCAGAAGTTTTATTGTTTATGTCATAGTCTCACCAAAGGTTCTAGTATGAGTTGCATTGTAAAAAGAATGTACATGTGTTTTAATATTTGGAATAACAAAACAAAGAGGTGACTAAGTCTGAGGACATGGATTGTAGAGCTATGAATGGAGAATTCCTAGTAGGGATGATACAATTTATTGTGTAAAGAAGAAACATGAACTTGACGATTGGCATTAAAGGCTTAAAGCTCCATGAAGTGAAGGAGATGGTTCATGAAATTAAATGGCCTTAGGAAAATATTCATGCCCATGCTTGTCTGAAATAATACAAGGAGGAAAAAGTAACAAAATTTATGGACTAATTGCAAGAGCAAGGATGCAGTTGTAAGGAAGGAACAAGTAACTTGCTCCAAAAGAAAAACAAGCATTTGGAAGAGACAATTTTGATAGAGGGAAAGATTCAGTTTTATTGCAAACAAAAAAGATAAATACTGTATGATTACAATTTGCAACTAATGGGTTATGTTGCATTATCATTGTGATAGATATGGATAAATAACAAGTGGAATATGTGTTGATTTGAATATATTTGCAATGCAATTGTGGATCGATATTTTCCTAATTTATATATTGATTGTGGTTATGATTATGCATGGGACATGTGTCCTATGCTTTCATGAAAAAGTAAATAAGTTAATATAGAAAACGATAGTAATTGCAGAGTGTCTGAAGTTTAGATTGAAGAAGAATCCCATAACAATTTTTCATAAATGCTTAATGATATCATAAAAAATTCAATAAATGAAGTTAAGGACCTCAACGATCTAGTCAAATTGCAAAACAAGTTCAGTTAGAACAATTGGGTTCTGAGATTCTTTGTGTTAATGTACAAATCTATACCAGAGACACTTTGTTTGACAGAGACAGACAATGTGTACATTAAGATATATCTGTTTACAAAACACTATTGTGAAAGATCAAACAAATGCACTCGAGCCTCTTATGTCTTATTGTAGTGCTTCTACAAGCTTTAGCCTTTATTATGCACGAGCCTTCATTCCTGCCACAGGGAGCTTGGCAATAAGGATACTATATCTATTTTTCTTTCTACTTAGGTACGTCCAATTCTTTGACTTCTACATTTTCTGGTTTCTCTTGCTCTGTTTTCTTAGGAGAATTAATGACAATGATCTCTTGTTCAGTTGTTTCTTCTTTTTTCTAGAGTCTTTGCTCTTTCTGTAGTTTCTTTTTCCTCTTTCAGATTTTGTATTGATGTGGATTCAACTTCTTCACCTATGATAACAAAACCCTCTAATTTTTCAATTTCTACTATTTTTCCCTTTTGAGAAACAATAGAAGCCTTTGAAGTGAGTTCATTGAAATTAAATTGCAAAAATTCAGTAGAATTTAACTCTTCGAATGAAATGTTGAGGTGTAGAGCTTTTTCCTTTAGAAAAATTTCGTATAGTTCCTCTTTAAATTCTTGTAATTTTCGTCTTGATTCACTATGTGGGACTTTGCCTCTTTGGACAACTTGCTGAAAATCATCAATGCATATAAAAATCACATCGAAAGGTGGTTCTCGAAGAATAAATTTTTTAATATAACTGATTGTTATATAACGATTTCTAATGAAACCTTGAGGATCATAGTTACAACGACAAAAAGTAAATAACCAAATTTCATCAAGCTCTTTGGCTTCTATGATTCCGTGCCCTTTGTCTCGGGTATTAATGCCACCAAACTTTAGTGGGAAATTAGTGTGAAAATTTTTGAATCTAGATATTAGAAACCCCTACTGCAATTACTAGTTTATCATCTCCTACTTGTTCTTTTCATTTAACAAGCTATTTAATTGCATAAACATCGATGAAAAACACTATTGTAGTCTACACATGCATACAGATCATGAACTAAAATAAACTGAGACAATCACACAAGGGCCACCGTTATTTTTAGACAATTGTCCCCGAAAAAACCCAATTCGGGAAAACCGGTGCAACATATAGAGGGTTTGTATTATTAAGCAGATTCTTGAATACAACTAGGGTGCCAAATGTGGCTAACCCAACAGAGAATAACATTGGCAGAAGTACCTCTATCTGGAGACATATATTTCGACAAATCCAACAACTGGATGATCAAACTCCACATACGACAAATGTTGTCCCCAGTGCTGGGCAGCGATGGTTTCTCCAAGCTCTGTGCTGGAACTGCATCACCCTCACAGTGAGCCTCCCTTGTTCAAAAATTTGATACACTAAACTTCTCTCTCTCTACCCCACAAAAAAACCCCAATGCTACCTCTAAGGGACTGCATCAACTCCTCTAGCTTCTGCGTCACCTGTGTCAGCTCCTCTAGCATCTATGTCACCCTCTCTGGGGTTGTGCTATCTCTCCTAGTACTACTCTGCCTCTCTGCTATGTATTCTTCAACCTTGGATTGAAGTTCCCTTGTCGAACTGCCCCTCACTGCAAATTAGATCACTTAGCTCAATTTTCTCAACAAACCATGCCCTAGAAAAAATCGAACTCTTTGATCTCTTGGTATATCTCCAACTGACCCTCAAGCCTCCTCTTATAATTTTCTTGTTGATGAATCAACGACCAATATTAAGTCCCTAATCAACAACTAAGATTAAAACAGACTTGATCCTCGTCACTTAGAAGTTTCTCACCCATATTCTTATTAATACCCATTAATATTTTTATTTTCCTAAGTTTAGACTTAGGAACCCATTAAAAATATTAATTATTTTAATAACTCATCATCCGGGTGGAATTTCTCCAAACGAATTGTGGGTTCTAGAGATCTCATGTATTCTAGCCCCTCCACAAAATTTTGGATCTAGAGAAAATTCGATGCTACCCAAAATCAACACTCCCTCTTAGCGAGGAATGTGCTTTAGTAACACTTCTCAACAAAAGTACTACACTGATCCACTGCATCAGTCCTCTGTGTTGTTGATGCTTGGTTTCATGCCCTTCATCCACTATGCCACTGCTTCCTATACTACTACCCATGACTCTTCCATTGCCACTTCCACATCTGTATTATAACTCCCTCTCAAAATGTTGCATCATGCTGCCCATAGCACTGCCACTGCTAACTATTGCACTACAACTCAATTACTGAGAAGTAAGTAACTGAAACTAACCCAAACACTAACATGTTCATCAATTTGGATGCCTCGTGATACTGAAGCTACCTCTGCTACTAATATGTGCTCACCCTTTGTTGCTACTGCGCTGCTAAAAACTGCTATGTGCCTCTCGCACTGCTACAACATCCACTGCGTTGCCTCATACTTTGGCACTCTAGCAATGTCACTGTTGCTCCATCACACCTCACTTCAACTAACACCCATTATTATTCTACTATCTTTAAGGGCTCTCATAGCCGCATGTGATCCAAGAGTTTGGGCACCTAAAGGATCCTGCCCCATCTCCATGTAGTCCTCTCAACTACAACTCCATATCACCCCACCTCTTCTCCAGAGGTGCATGATCACTCATGGCACAATCGTCATCCTTCACATCCTTGTCTACTTTTGCTGGGTAGCCTTCGATTCAAAAGCTTCCCCATTGCCTTTCTTTTAGGGGCATTGAGTGGCATAATGTCCTAGTTCCCCACAGTTAAAGCATCTGACCTTGTTGATGTCCTTCTTCTTCCTTTTCAGTTGCACTTGTTGTCTCGACAATGCAAGAGCTACATCCTCCTCCTCCTCCTTCTTAACTCGGGCTCCCTTGCCGCTGCTCCCTATCTTGGTCATCCTCTTGAGCTCTTCTTGTCGAAGAGTTGCCCACATCTCTTCCCTACTAGGGATAGTCACTCTGCCCAAGATACTTTGGGCAAATGTCTCCCAATCCCCGGTGACCGCATTCAAGGCTGTTATGAAATCAAATCACAAAAAGATAGAAAATAGTGGTCAACAACTTCAAAATCAGCCTCTTCGAGGGGGCAACCTCCTTCACATTACACAAATGAACAATTATTGGATGATACAAATGGAAATACCTCCTTTATATATATAGGAGTCTAAGTGGTCCCAATATAATCAGAGGCTACATAACAATAATATTGTAGGGGCACAATAATAATAATAGTGGGCTTCTATGGGGCACAATAATAACAACATGGGGACTACATGGGCACACTAATAACAATAAGGGGTTTGCACTAATAACAATAAGGGGCTACACTAGTAGTATAGGGACCTAACATTCCCCTCTCCTTCAAAAAGTGTTGTCCTCAATGCTTGAGTAGTTATGGATGCTTCTATATAGAATTCCCATCCTCCCATGTGAAATCTTCAGCCGGTAAGTTCTTCCACTTGATAAGATACTCTGAAAAATTGATCGATTTTGTAGCTATTGGGTTCTGGTTTCTGTGACTACTTTGGGTTCCAATATGATTTTTCCTTCCTCGTCAAGTTCTGACTATATTGTTTGAATTGGGAGCTTGTCACCTATAACCTTCTTTAAGCATGAAACATGGAGAGCTGGGGGCATTCAGGAAGATGCAGGAAGCTCCAATATGTATGCCATAGTACCAATATTTTGCAACACCTAGTAAGGACCATAGTACTTTGGTGATAATTTATTTCCTTCTTAGCTTGCTTAAGGGACATTTGTTTGTATGGTTGTAGCTGTAGAAATACCCAGTTGCCTACATCAAAACTTATTTCGCTGCGATGTTGATCTGCATGTTTTTTCATTCTATTATGTGCCAAAGTGATGTTATCCTTTAAGAGTTGGAGAACTTGTTGTTGTTGAGGGTCTACCTTAACACCTTCATGAGATACAATATTACCCAAATATTCCACCTCTTGTACTCCAAAGAAAAATTTGGAGGTTTTTGCGTATAATTGTTTCTCCTCCAATAGTCTGAGCACTCTATCAACATGTTGAACATGATCCTTCCAAGACTTGTTGTAGATTAGTATATCATCAAAAAATAATAACACAAATTTTCTAAGGAAGGTTTTGAAAATGGAATTCATCAAGCTTTGAAATGTAGAAGGTGCATTGGTAAGGCCAAAAGGCATGACCAAAAATTCATAATAACCCTCATGAGTTCTAAATGTTGTTTTCAAAAAGTCTTCAGTCTTCATTCTAATTTGATGATATCCTACATGAAGGTCCAACTTGTTGAAGTAAATTGCTCCATGTAGTTCATCCAATAATTCATCAATGAGAGGAATGGGAAATTTATCTTTAATAATGAGTTGGTTGAGCTCCCTATAATCCAGACACATGCGCCATGATCCATCCTTCTTGTGCACCAATACTACTGGAGCATAGAAAGAACTTTGACAAGGTTGAATTATACTAGCCTCTAGCATTTCTGCAACCATACGTTCAATTTCACTCTTTTGTGCATAGGGATATCTGTAAGGCCTGATGTTCGGAGGAACACTTCGAGGAATCAAATGAATAACATGATCATGATCATGAATAGGTGAGAGGCCTTTGGGAGTCTCAAATACCTTGGAATGATTGTCCAAGACTTTTTGGATATCTAGAGAAATATATGATTTCAATGTGGGATCCTCTAGCGAACATAATTGTGCAATTACGCCACATTGTTCTTTCTTTAGAATATTTGTCATGCCATTAGAGTTGATTATCTTTCTCGGTTTCCTTGCGATACCCCTTAATTCAACTTCGTTTCCTTTTGAAAAAAAATTCAAGAAAAATTCTTGGAAATTAAAAGTTATCGTACCCAAAGATTGTATCCATTGGACTCCTAGTACAACATCAACACCACCCATTGGAATGGAAAGCATTGGACTATTCAACACGTATTCTCCCATGGATAACTTGATATTATGACACTTTCCAGAGAAATTTATGGTTCTTCCATTTGCAACCATCACTTGACACTCTGGTGCTAGATATAGGAAGCAATTCAATTCCTTCGCTATCTTACAATGAATAAAATTATGGGTATTTCCCAAATCAATCAACACTATTACCTTTTTCTTATTGATATGTCCTTTTGTCTTGATAGTTTGAGGAGTGGTTATTTCGGCCAATGCATTACAAGATATGGTCGGTTTCATTTCTTCTTTCTCTAGGCTTTGTTCCTGGTGGGTATCCTCTTCTTTTGATGTTTCTTGGTCCTTTCCTTCTTCCTATATGTAAAATAATTTCTTCTCAACACACTTATGACCTTTAGTGTATTTGCTATCACAACTGTAACAAAGCCCTTTTTCTCTTTTTTCTTCCAATTGTTTTCGTGTCAAACTTGTAGGTTGTGGAAGGCTAGGGGAAACAACACTTCCACCTTTATAGTTATGATTGGTTGGCTTCCTTGTTGCAATATTTTTGCTTTCAATTTTTCTTGCCAACCTGAATGCCTTCTCCAATGAATCAGGTTCCCAAATGCGAACCTCATGTTGGATGTTATCATTTAATGTCCCTATGAACACATCAATTCTATGCTCCTCTATAATATCTTTTACCCTTTTATTCAATTTTTGGAAGTCCTCAATGTGCTCCACCATTGAACCTTTTTGTTTGAGATTTATCAATTGGCTAAAAAAAGTGTTGCTTTTTGTATCCTCATAATGTGTTATCATTTCATTTTTAAAAATTGCCCAAGTGACAATTTGTTTACGAGAGAAAAGCCATCGATACCATACAAGTTGATTGGGTTCCAGATATAAAGTTGCAATGTGTATCTTTTGTGCGTTTTTCACATTATGGAGATCGAAATATTGCTCCATGTGTAGTGTCCATGTTACGATATGTTGGAATTTCTAAGTTTAACCCGTTAGAAATTCCTTCTTGTACTATCTGGTTTATTTCTTCCAACTTGTTTAATTACGTAACAAGTTATTTACCATGTAAATACTGGAAATAAACACAAGTACAGTATCAACATCTACAAATCATAAACTGAAGGAAAACAAGCACACAAGCGACACTGTTATTTTTGGACCAATGTCCCCGGAAAAACCCAATGCAAGAAAATCGATGCAGCTATTCAAAGGGTTTTATTATTATGCAGTTTTAGAATACAGCCTGGATGCCAGAAATGGCTCACCAAATAGAGAATTCCCTTGGTAGCAGTACCTCTCAGTTGGAGATAGATATTTCGGCTGATCAAGAGCTCAGGACCAAGTGTTGTAAAATGGTCAAAAATAAAAGTGCTCAGAACTATCTTGAACCTAAATGAATGGATAGAGCTCGTCCTCATGATTCTGGCGCCACAAACAGTTCGAAAAACGGTCGTCGTATGAGAAAGTTATGCCAAAAACAAAATCGCCCAATAACCCTTAATTTTTGAATATTTTTCACAAAAAAAATATTAAAAAAAGAATATTCCGTAGAATGTTCTTTGGAATATTCTGTAAAATATTTTTTAGAATATTCTTTTTCAGAAGCCAATTAGAAGCCGCCACGTGGCAAGCCCGGAGGACGCCACGTGGCTCAAGTGACATCATGATGACGTCATCAAGGTTTTGTGGGCATACGTTAATTAGTTTTGGTTTGGTCGACTTGTGGTTTGAACTTGCGACCACTGGTGAACAAACGCAATGCCTCACCAACATGCCACAGGGATGACATTTGTTATGTGGGTGGCGGGAACTTATTATAAAGTCTGTCGCTGTTTAAGGGGAAACCAAAGCGGGCCAGCCCCCAAGGGCCAGTCCCCCGTTCACATGACCACGTCCATACAACCACTACCCAGGGCTGGCGGTTATGCCATATTTAGCGGAGCTGTTGGAGGTGGCGCCAAATTTGGCGGTTGCCCCATATTTGGCGGGCTTATCTAGCCGTAACTAAAGTCTAACTGGAGTTTTTCAAGGGAAACTGGCAGTTGGGAGTAAATGGCCATAACTTTGGCTAGGAAAGTCCGTTTTGGACGATTTTATTTATTTATTTTGGGTCTCTTCGATCATCTCAAGCCATTGGCATAGGTTTCACAGCCATCTGAGGTCGTTTGCAGGTCTTTTAGCTTCGGGGAAGTTCTAGGAGCCACTAGGGCCAAATCAGTTTGGGAGCTGCATTGGGAATTGTGCAGCCAGTGAATGTGGAACGAAGGTCATTCCTGAAGGTTTTTAACATTCTGAATCCATTTCTACAGCTCGTTTTTCCTATTGAGGCATTCTTCTCACTGTTTAGCTTCAAGGAAGCTTTCAGGGCCACTAGGGCCATTTCAGTGCTTGAGCTGTTTGGGGCTGTGTTCATCCATTTTTGGTGATTCAAAAGCCTATGTCTGCTATTTTTGACCTTCTGAGTCTAATGGAAGAGGTTTCAAAACTAATTGAGGTCATATTCACCTCAAAATTCTCCATGCAAGTTTAAAGGGCCACCAATGCCAACTGGGGAAAGTACTGTATAAGGTACAATTTCATTGTTTTAGTGCTTGGGAAAGAGCATGTTTAGCTAATTCCTATCTTCTGATTCTGTATTTACAGTTAGATCTGTCGTTTGAGACACTTATATTCTTGTATTAGCCTTTGTAAGCATTTTAAATACAAGAGGACAAGCCTAGTTGGAGAGGCTTGGTCCAGCAGATGTAGCCCAGAAGGGGTGAAATGCTTTATCATTTTGGTGTCTTTATTTGCTAAAGATGATATGCTAAACAAAACTGATATAAAGTGTTAAACAACTAATATACATAACTTGCATGCACACATAATCACCTATTCAGCTACAGAAAGTTATTTGTCTTATTCCGCAAGACATCAAACTTCAAGTATGTGTATGTCAAAGACTTCTAAGTGTTTACTTTGCTATTTCTTTAGGCAAAGCCTGTAGAGGGCCAGGTAGCCTCTGGAACTCATCCTCTCTTTAGAGGTGACATGTCCGGTGAATGCCCCTACAGTCTATCTCTGTATAAGAAATAGGAAGCTTTCACCTTTTTAGAGGTCACTTGAAGTGTATAGCTCACATTTGGAATTATTGGAAATGGATACCTTGCACCCTTAAACAAGTACATTCCATTTTCAGATCAGATGGTATCAAAGCTCGGGTTGAGCATTTGTTTGTGCAAAAGGTGTTAAATCAGTGTAAGAGATTGACTGTTTTATTTGTTGCAAATGGTTGCTTGAAGAAGGAGGGTTTTTTGTTTGACATTTGGTTAAAGCTTGTAGTTTGATTGAAAGATTTGAGAAATCTTATTTGGAAGTTTCTTTTGTTTAATTGACCATTTACATAATGTCAACTTCTTCCACAAGTGAAGGTTCCTCCTTCACAAAATTCTTCAATGATGACATGAAGAATGAGTTCATTAAGGTGAAGGACATGGTGCAGATTCTCATTGAGGATCAAAGAGAAAGTGTTAAGCTTCATGCACAATTGTTGGCTATGAAGGATGAGAAGGAAATAATTCTCCAACGACTCCATGACATAGAGAAACAACTCCTTCAAGCTCAAGAAGCTTTGTCCAAGAAATGCATGAGGATGAGGTAAATCATTCAAACTTGTCTTCAATTCCCTCAATTGAAAAGTGTGTTGGTTCTTTTGAGAAACATACCAAAGGCATAGGGTCCAAATTAATGTTTAAGATGGGCTATCAAGAAGGCAAAGGTTTGGGCAAGCATGCACAAGGCATGGTTGATCCTATTTCAGTTGTGGAGCAACCCAAGAATGTTGGTCTTGGATATGAACAGTT
>APFE031684685.1:40004-112855 GCA_000404065.3 Pinus taeda
TTTCAACATTTTTTTGTTTTGTTTTGTTTTGTGTTTTTTCATTGTTTTAATTTTTAATTTTTAATTTTTTTGTTTTTTATGTTTTCATTATTCTTTTGAAATTTTAATGTTTTTTGGAGTCATAATAAAATCTTTTACGCCATTTTTTCAAAATGTTGATAATTTGCCCTTGAAAAAAAAGTGTTATTCCAGTATCAACACTTTTCGTTTTGAAGGTATTTTTTGCACAAAAAATTGGGTTTCACTGCCATTTTTAAAACATGTTGAAAATTTACTTTAGAAAAAAAAGTGTTATTCCAGTATCAACACTTTTCGTTTTGAGGGTGGTTTTTGCACAAAAAAATTGGTTTTCACCGTCATTTTTAAAACATGTTGAACATTTCCCTTAAAAAAAAAAGAAAAAAGAGTATTATTCCAGCATCAACACTTTTCGTTTTTAACATTGTTTTTTGTGTTTTTTTGGGGGTTTTTTTTACTAGAGTTCCCGTTTTGAGTTTATAGTTCCCATTTCAAAGTTTACATTGTTTTTTACAAAAGTATGAATTATGACAACTAAATCTCCTCCTTAAGAAAGGAAAAATTTATCAATCAAAAGTGCAAAAGGGCTTTCTCCAAATCTGAAATATTAGGAACTGTTTTGCAGCAGTCAAATCAGCCACAAAGAAGGCTGCAAATGAGTGCAAAGAACAGAGGTTAAGCCTCCTAAAGCCCACAGCCTAGTGAGAGAAGCATGCTGCCCTCAAATGGAACTTGGCCTTGTAGAAAATAGTGTATAAAATTCCCATGACCCTCTTGAAACTCAGCCCCAAAATGACTCTAAGGTCCTGCAAGCAAATAGTAAGTAGTTTCAAGCCTTTTCTCCCTCAATCCTATCAACACAAGAGGTGAGCACAATCTTTAAATAATCTGATTTTTCTGCAAAACCACTAAAAAATCAGCGAGGTAGAACTCTTATATCAACTCTTAAATTTCTGCAAAATATCAATAAAGTGAGTGGGCAAAAGTGAGAGAAAGTGAGCAACATTATTCCCAAATAATATACGAGTGTTACATCAAGGCCTTAGAGTATAACTTCTATCCTTAACAAATCAACCACGTGCTCTATGCTACCTGATATATCAATAAAATCTCAAAAAATAAGTTTTGGAGTAGTTGTTTTGAGGTAGGTTTCTATTGAATCTTGGGAGATCCTTACATAAGAAATCAAATGATGAATTTTCGGGAAAGAAAAAGTATGTGAGATGCTTCCACTTTATCCTGAAAAGTGGGATAATCCAAACTAGGATGTCCCCTTACTCTTGAGCTATGATATACAAAAATTTCCACACAAGCTCAACATGATTTGTTAGGGGATTAGATAATAAAGCGAAAATGAAATCATAGCAATTCCACCAAAAAACTGTTAAATTTTGCAATTAATTAACTTAGATCTTCAACCTTTAAGTGCAGACAGTAACCAATAACCATATAGAAGAGAGTCAAAGAATAATAATGCAATAGATTTGGTCCAAGTCTAGGGAAAAACCCCACTGTGGGGAAAACCCTTTAAGAATATTCTTCTATTAGATCTTCATCAAATTTTCAACAGAGACACATAAGTAGAGTACAAAACTCTTTTCTCAATAACAACAACATTACCCCTTTTTAAACTAGGACAGATCTTATGAAGTGTGAGATCTAATATGGTCAAGGGAGTTATTTGACTAGCCCTAGATTGCTTGTAAAAGGACATCTTTAGCAAAAGTGGGCAGCCCTCCATGCCCTAAGTTTGTCTTCATCGGGTAGCACAGGAAGACATTAGTGGGAAGAAAGTCCATAAGAGTTGTTCCCTTGAAGGACTAAGGAGAAGCTAGTGGGAAAGAAGTCCCAAAGGTGTTGACTTCTTGAAGGACAAAGAAGTAGCAAGTGGGTAGATGTGAAGAATCGAGGTGTTGAGTCATTGATCAACGAATGATTAGCTAGAGGGAAATTGGAGCCATGTTCAATGACCTAAAGCACCTGGATAGAGGAAGTGTTGTGTTGCTATAAATCAGAGCCAAAGGATCGAGTAGGTGTGTTCAGGGCACAACCAAGGCAATTGTGAGTGCATGCTACATCAACGAAATGGTCAGTGTATCTTGTTCAGGGTGGATTAGTAGTCGAAGTGACTGACACCAAACCCTAGTTATAGTCTTGTATTAGTGGATGTATGAGGGTTATTATCCCTGGTACAAGAGCCCTAGACAGTTGTATTATACTTTGTTAATGTATCGAAGTTGGGTTATTGAAAAATTATAAAAGGATGTCTATTTTGTGCACGTGTTGTTTTACTATTGTTTATATTTTGTTGCGCAAAGTAGTTTGTTATGGAATTTGGATTGGTAGTGTTAGAGATTCCGAGACCCTAACTTAAATTCTCCAAAGTCATGGAAAAATAACAAAAAATAGTTTTTTATGGCACTAAGTTCAGTTGATGCATAATACATGGCAACATGTGCAATGACTCAAGAAGCAATTTAGCTTCGGAAATTGCTTATCAATTTGTTTGATTAGATGCTGGAAATCACAGTGATATGACAGTCATAGTTGTATAACGATGTCAAAGAATCTAGTGTTCCATGGCAAGTGAAAGCATATTGGAATCAAATATCACTATATTTGTGACATGGTATAGAAGGGAGTAGTGAAACTCTAGTACATCACTAATGAGCAAACAATTGATATTCTGACCAAGTCTCCCCAAAGGAAGGTTTCTGCATTTCATAGATAAGTTGGGAGTTGTGGAGAATGCCTCTATGACTGAGAGGAAGCAGTGATCTACCTAGATCATGTTATTCCTCTTGTGTCACTTGACCAGTATAGGGACATTATCCATGTGCCAATGTGATCAGTATAGGAAGAATGGTTTGATAAATTAGAAAAAATATTGGACATTCATTCTCTTTGTGTCTTGTACTTTGACCAGTATAAGGAAATTATCCGTGTCTTATACCTTGACCAGTATAGGGTGAATGGTCCTATGAGCATCTTACTGTGTCTTGTACCATGATCAATATAGGTATATTATCCCTATATCAAGTACATCGACTAGTATAGGAAGATGGACATTTTCCTTTGTCTTATACTGTGACCAGTATAAGGTTGTTGTCCCTATGTCAAGTACAATGACCAGAATAGGAAAATGGGTTTAGAGGCTACCTAGTTGGATAGGATCCTCCCAACATCTAGCTTGGATCTCGTTTAAGAGAGAGCATATTGATGGAAATCATACAAGGATTTGATTAATGTCTCTTTAACAAACTAGGTATGGATATGATGGTACCATGATTATGAGACACTAGTTGATTGATGTCTCTTGGAGAGACCATGCATGGATATGTTAGTACCATGGTGATTTGGAATTGGTTGATTGATGATGTTAGTGATGATGAATTATTGACGATGCTGATCTAATCTTGATCCTTTCTTAGAGAATCCTTTCAACTTGTTGACATCTTGTTAGACATTATGTATACCTCCCTAGCTAAGATGGAGTGTTGTAGAATGTATAGCTATGGTCAATCTTTATAAATTATCATTGTTCCTAGCCTGTTCTTCATGCTCTTGATTTGGTCAAAATTGTATTTTTGAAGAAAACATTTTTTTTTTGTAATCACAAGTGGCCCCACATGTGCTAAGTCAACCATTCTAGATGGTCAAGTCAGCTTTCCTAGAAACTCACTCATTCGGATCAAGTCAACCCTTCTCCTATGCCAAGGTGTTCAAAGAGGGTTCAAGCGTTAGATCAAGCGAAGAAGGATCTCTTCTATATTTCTTTGAGATCTGTATTGATTCGTTGCTCTTGTGGATCAACTTTGAGATCTGTTACTCTTTTCAATGGTCTGAGATCTACTCATTATTCTTGTGATCCGAAGTATGGTGCTTTGAGATCTTCTCATTATTCTTATGATTTGAAATCTGATCTACTTGTCGATATCTAACTCAGATCTGTGTCTAATCGAGATCTGAGCTACTCGAGGATTGTGATTTGGCTTGTGTTTATTTTGCTTCCACAAATATGTATCTAATCTGAACTTCAAGCCTGAGAAGGGAATTTATTCGAAGCTATGTCTTTGTGGTATAGTATTGATCTTGTTGAGGATCTTGTTGGACTACATGTTGACATTCACATTGGTGACTTAGCACTTGTGGAAGCCATCTTGTGGTCAGTATTATCTACGTCTTGATGTTTTGTTAAAGGATCTTTCTAAGGAAAAAGTTTGATTGAGTTTTCCCCTTTCTGGGGTTTTGCCTTGGTCTCTAACCTAAACATTGGTGTCTCTTGTTATTTTGCACTGTGATCTCTACTTTCTTCACTGCTTTTGGTTGATTTTTTGACTTATAATTGCTTAATGATGAATTGAATAAAATAATGATAAATAATGTCACAAGTAATTATTCGTAGATAAAAAATGGTTTTTTAACATTATGAAGGCGATGTGTAATTTCGTCCATGCTCAATGTGGAGTTGACACGTGTTCCTTTTTAATCGATATTTATGCAAGAACGAAATGAAATACAAATTTAAACAGAAACATAAAGCTACAATAGAAACTGAACTTCAATTCATTGATAACAAAATATTGAAATTGTTTACATGAAAAAATGGAAATAAACTAGCTCAAGCGATGGTAGCTTATCTCTGAGAAGAGATGTGACGGCTACATGCCTTTGACCTATGTTACAATGAGGCCCACACGTCTTTTTATTGTTGAGAAACAAGGGAAAACCTCAAACATCCAAAAACCTAACCCTAGGAGATTTTGTGGGCCCCATTGAGGCTAATTGGTACACCAACTTTCCGAGGTCGTAACTTTGGCATACGATCTTCGTTTGAAACGTATGATACCTCGTTAGAAAGATCTATCTGAGGACTGCAACTTTTGACTGCAACCTTTTTCCACAAATTTTTTGGATTGTCTTCTGTTTTCGAAAAAAAATAAAAAAAAAATAAAAAAAATAAAAATAAAAAAAAAAAGGTCGTTTAGGGCCTCAAAATGGATGGAAGTTCAGGATCTGAAAAACTACCAAAAATAGTAAATTTTGCCACAATTAAGGAAACTAAAAGAAATAGTGCTACGGGTCCAAGTGGAATAGGTGGGTGGCCATCAATATCCACCTGGATTAGTCCTCCATCCTCAAGAAGCAATGGTCCCCATTACATTGAGTGCCGCCATGAGATGGGGAAATTTCTTCTGAATTTGGTCCTTGTAGATCCACTTGCCTTGGCACAAGAGTTTGTCAACTTTGACAACTCGATATAGTTGGCTCCTCTGTTTGAAAGTGTTCTTGATCTGTGTGTCCATGATTCGATCAGTCGTGGTCTGTTCAATGCAATCTGGATTGAGCTATGTTGGTTTCAACTGCTCAATAATGCCTGATGTGTCCAACAATGGTGGAAAGTATGGCCGAAGGCAGTCCACATTGAATACGGGTGCAAGCCAAGGAATGGGGGGATATTAAGCTTGAAAGTGGTGTCTCCCACAACCTTGATGATGGTGTAAGGCCCGTAACAGAGTGTTCGAAGATTATGATGGGCTCCAACGAGGTGCTCTTTCTATAGAAGTAACCAAACTTTGTCACCCACATGAAACTTATGGAGCACTTAATGTTGATCATGCCATTGTTTGTATTTGGCATTGGAAATATCCAGGATGTCATGAACCTGCTAGCGGATGTGGTGAATGCACTTAATAAACCTAGTGGATTTATCAACTTCAGATTGAACATGGGCAGATTCTACATGTGTAGTTGCAAAAGGCAGTGCAACATCAAGGGGACATAATGGTTGAAATCCCATGTCCACTTCAAAGGTGTTGTGGCCAGTCAAGCTATGGAGAGCTTTATTATATCTATGTTGCATATAGGGAAGACTCTCATCCCATGTCCGTTGATGCTTAGAGTTGTACATGTGTCGTATGTGCACATTCATCCTATTGACGACCTCTGTCTGGCTATCAGTCTAGGGGTGAAATGCAGTCGACTTAGTGAGCTTGGTGTCCAAGAATGACCAAAGGCTTAACCAAAACAAACTTAGGAAGATATTATCCCGATCCAATAAAATGGTATGTGGAATCCCAAAATGTACCCACACTCATTCAAAGAAGAGTTTCGAAGTGGTCTCCGTTGTGATACTCTTCTTAAAGGCAGCCAATATGGCCATCTTAGAAAATTTGTCGATGATAAAAAATACATAGTCATTGCCATGCTTGGTAGAAAGAAGGTTAGACATATAGTCCATGGAGATGGATTCCCAGGTTCGGTTAGGAGTAGGTAGAGGAGTATACAAGCCTTGCTTCTTAATAGTTGGCTTGGCGATGGCACATGCAATGCAAGATCTGATGTATTTTCCAAGATCATGTCAGAGATTTGGACAATAAAAATTCTTTTGTATTACAACCACAGTTTTCTCCGCACCAAAGTGTCCTGTGACCTGACTATAGTGCACCTCCCAACTCATCTTGGCACACTCACTTAAGGAACACAAAGGTGGCCTAGGTATCATAATAATGCATCCTAGAGGTGGAAGTCTGGAACTTGTTTTCCATCCACTAGAATTTGGTATGTGGTGGCGAAATATGGATCATTTTTATATAGTTGCAGCCATAAAGAGGTTTCATGGCCACAAGAGTTGAGAACAGTGGTCCGTGCTGCAATCAATGGCCAACTAAGGTAATCTGCAACATGATTGGTGCTACCCTTAATAAAGTTGTTGTAGATATGGCAATGTGAGTACTGGTACAGAGCAGAGGTGATGCTTCAACTCAACAAACACCTTCTGTTGGGACTCAAACCAAAAAAACTTTTCTTTCGCTTTGGCCTTGGTAACTTGACTCAAAGGTCAAGTGATATGAGAGAATCCCAACATGAACCTCCAATAAAAATTGGCAAGGCCCAAAAAGCTGGGAAGCTCTATTAGAGTGGTCAAGGCTAGCCAATCCCGAATGACTTGGATCTTAGTTGGATCCACATGCACGCCTTTCTCATCAATTATGTAACCCAGATATTGGACCTGTCTCATGCCAAAGGTGAATTTCTCCAAGTTGGCACATAGTTTGTGCTACCACAGGGTTTGAAGGACCTGCTGAATGTGTTGCAAGTGCTCTTCCCAAATCTTGTTGAAAATGAGGATGTTGTCCAGATATACAACAATGAACGAGTTGGTAAAGGGATGCAAGATGTCATCCATCAACCTCATAAAAGTTGCAGCACCATTTTTCAACTTGAAAGGCATAACCAACCTCTCAAAAAGGCCCTCCTTGGATTTGAAGGCATCCTTCCATACATCCGTGGGTTCTATTGGAACCTGGTGATAACCAGGCAAATCAATTTTGCTGAAATATTTGGCCCCTTTGAGATGGTCAAGATGGTCATCAATCTGTGGGATTCGATACATGTTATTGACAATGATTTTATTTAGTGGCCAATAATCAATGTAGAGTTTCCAAGTCCCATCCATTTGTACAAGTACAATCGAGCTCCCACAAGGTGAGGAACTTGGTCAGATGTGCCCTTTTTGTAGCAACTCTTGAATATGCCGCTTTATTTCTTCATTTTCCAGAATAAAGCGATGGTATTTCGGCCCGTTGCGTAGAGGTGCTCAGGGAGTCAAATCAATCGAATGTTTGACCTGGCTGTGAGAAGGTACCCATGTGGGAGAGGAGAATATTGTTGAAATTTGGTACCGGAGGATAGGTGGTTCCCTTAGGCTTTGATCTTTGGCCTAGGGAAAAGTGTCCAAAAGATTTTAATTTTTCTCCTAAAGTGACTTTATAATTTTTACAAAGTTAAAATCTAATTTAAAAGTGACTTTAAGTGATAAAGTTACTAAGTCTAATTTTTAAAGTGACTTTTATAAAGTCAATGAAAAATTAGAAAGGAAAAGTGACTTTGGAAATAAATGACTAAGTGGGTCTTTATTAAAGTGGGTGAATTAAAAAATAGAAAGTGAGATTTAAAAGTGCATTTAATCTTAGCCATTGATCTAAATCTATTTCAGCCATTGAATTTAGAGATCACCCAAAAGTCACTTTGGATCACCCAAAAATCACTTGGAGTTATATTAAAGGAGGAAAAGGAGGAAAAGATCATTCATTCTTTCATGAGCAGATTGGGAGAAGGAGAGCAAGAGAGCAAGGGAGATTTCTGGACAAGAAGGAAAAAGAGGCAGCAGTTTGGCACACATACCAGGCAGCTCTTCAACAAAATCAGAACAGCAGAAAGACAAGCAGAACAGCAGCAAGAACAAGCAGAAAAAACTTATTTTTTTGCTGAAAACTGAGAAGTTTCCAGGTGGTCCGTTGGGCTGAAAAACGGATAAGTTTGCTTGCTGAAAAAATTATTTTGCTGTAAATTTTTGCTGAAATTTTCTTGCTGTAAAAAGACATTTTTCAGAAATAAAGAAGAGCTCTCAAACTGGTTTTCCCCAAGAGTTGTAGGGGGTTTTTCCAGGGTCACGTTGACAAAAAATATTGTTTTAATGCGTTTTAATGGCTGTTTATTACTGCTGATTTTTATTTCTGCAATTTCCAGCATTCTGTAAATTTTTCAGAATTTGTGTTTTCAGCAAAATTTATTTTTTCCAGCTTGTTGAATGTATGGTTATGGGAAAGGGCATTTAACTACATGGGAGAAATAAGGAGAAACTGAAAATCGGGGTGGGAAAACAGAAATTTTTAACAAATATGTCCTTGTATACTTCCACAACCTTATCCACATGCTTTTATTGTGTGGTAGAACCCTTCGCATGGGCCATGGATGTGGCCACAATCTTTCCCTTACTTTTAGAACTGATGCAAGAGCATCCAGCTCAGCAATTTCATTGTATTCTAGTTAACTTAGGGGGTCTTGTGTTTTCAAGGAAGTTGGATTCCTATGTGTCAAACTAATGTAATTATTAAGGTTTTGAGTAATTTTAATGAGATATACTTAGAATAAGGATTAATTAAGTATTGTGAGGCATATTTGTAAATGTTCTTGAATGTTGGAAAACATAAGAGAATTAGGATAGTTGAGAGATTGAGAGATTCGGGAATTAATTGTAAAATCTTATATTAGGAATTAGTTGATGATTTTGTGGATTAGAGAGGATCCTTAGAGATAAAGAAGAGATTTTAGGATTTTGTTGAGAAGGTTATGGATCTAAACCAGGAATTGGTTATAGAATCCTTTTGTATAAATGTAAGCCTAAAAGGCATAGAAGAAGGTTAGCTAGCTAGGAGTTAGAGAGTGAGTTAGTTAGATAGGTTTTGATTGTAAGCCTACGGGCAGGAAGGGAAAAGGTCACTGATAAGAAAATCAGGACAGAGAGAGACAGAGACTCATGATGTAATTATTTGTTTATATATACACAGAGATTTCGATTCCTGAGTGTGTGATGTGTGTTGATTGATGGAATTATAGATTGTATGTGAATTAGAAGTAATTCTGCATAACATAGGGTTGCAGGTGTACAAAACCAGAGATCAAGTGCAGAGAAGAGTGTATCAAGTTTACACGCAGATAGTGTTGGAGGAAACCTTTAATGTTACAGTGAAGGTATATTGTAAGGTTCTTAAAACCTAAGGAGTTACACAACGGAAGCATAAAGGAGCAAAGGAATAAAGAATGACGTTGAAGACCAGATCAAAATAATTGAAGACTAGAAGGCAAAAACAAATACACAAGTAGAAAGCCGAATGAATAGACTATTACATGGTGAGAAACAGAAGAGTGTAGCAGCAAAGCGCAGTCGTTGGATCAGACAGATCAATGAACGAGAGTGATGGAGATAGATGGCTAGGATTAAGTCACGTAGAATAAAGTTAAGAAGATGGATGGCAGAGATTAAAACCATGTACAGAATAGTGGAGCAGTTTACGGAAACAATAAGTGGTACCTTGCGCACCCTCAAAGCGGTAAATGGTATTTCTATGAGTTCACGTGATTAGCCTTATGGGTTGACACGTAGCACACAGAGGAAAGAGAAAACCACTTCTCTCACGTGCTCTTGAGCTAATATCAGTCATACATGTAATCCGTGCGAGATTACGCAATCATCGTTGGATTGAGGTCGGAGAAATAAACGGTGGAGATCTAATGCACTAAAGAGTCAGCCTGAAGAAGTGAGTGGACGATGCGATAACAGTGGGATTTGCAGGAATGAGATCAATGAAGGAGGTTGAATGCGCTAAAGGTTGAGCATCGGGAATTATGTAAAGTCATGTGAATCAACGGAAAGGTAAGGTTTAAGTGTTACATGGAATATTTCTATTATACAAGAGTTATAATAGAAATAAGCGGGATTAATGTATTATGGTCGAAGTTGAGTTAACCAAAGTCTAAAGGCTGTGGTATGGTTAATATGCGTGGGTAATAATTATTAAATAAAGGTTATGAAGGGTCGTATAAGGTTTCGCTAAAGAGTTATTAAAGTTTAGACTTTGGAGAGTCAAATGAAATATTTCCTCTTAAGGAATTAAACTTTGATAAAGTGGGTTTTCATCAGATATTATAGTTTTGTTGGTTAAACCTTGATTTGCGAAGGTTTCCCTAAGTATGGAATTTTAGAATTCCCAGGACATGTATATGACATGCAATTTTAATTTGTATAATGTGGGTATTTTCATCTTAGGCTGGCATCATTTTGTATCAGAGCAGAACAAAGAAATTCTGCGTGAAAATTTATTTGAGAAAATTTAGAACAGAGTTACGTTTGAAGGTGTGTATACAGGTGAATGGTGATGAAAGCAGGAAAGAGGAGATCAGATCTTAAATCTGACAAACATTAGACACACAGAGATAAAGTGTAGCAAAATATTGGGAGAATTTACAAATGCAAAAAAAACAAAGAACAATCCATTCAAAGTGCAGGTGAATGGTAGGAAAAGATCATGCAAAGGTCTTAAAGGTGAGATGATATGTTCTTGTTTTAAGTTTGAAGATTGGATAGTTTGTGGTCTTTATATTATCACACAGGTAGTGGCATAAGAAGGTGAGAATATTGTAACAACCTAGAGCAATGAGTGCTCAATTGGTTCCAAAGGAAAGAACCAGAGAGATGTCGGAAGACTAAGGTCAAAGGAGAGAAGCTTAGTGAGGTATCATGTAGCAAGAAGGAGACTTGTTACTACAGAGGTATTGTTGCAGCTTACAGGAATATCATAAAGACAATTCCATAGAGGATGTAGGTATAATTGCTAAGGAATGAAAGAAGCTGGTAAGAGTTTCTGAATGAAAGCAGAATGTGGCAAAACCTTGAAGAATTGTAACAGAGGTTGGATAAAAAGGAAAGTTGTGTTCTTAAAAGTTACAGATGAGTTGAAGCCTAGAAGGAGCAGAGGAAAGTGCTCAAAGTGGTTCCAGAGATAGAGAACCAAGTGCTTGCCAAAAGACCAAGTATAGAGGAAAGCTTGGTGAGGTAAGTGGTAGCAAGGAGGACTTGCTCTTGCAGAGGCTTTAGTGCAGCTCATAGTAAGTGAGTGAGGAACTCATGAAGATATAGAAGGAGATGACTACTAATAGTCATAAAAGAGGTAACAAAGGTTCTGAGGAAGACCACAACAGAAGAAAAGGGAAGAAGGAGGATGCCAAGGCAAATGGAAAGAGGATGAATCAAGAGGAGCTTGACAAGGAGATTGCAGAGTTAACAGAACAAATCGATGCATTAAGGATACTACTGGAGGAAAGCCAAAGACAAGGTTGGGTCTTGAGGAAAAAGGTAGTGAAGTGGAATAAACTACAGAGAAGACTGAAACAGAGGCAAGTGAAGTAGATGGTGGAAAAACTCAGAGAAGCTGAGTTAGAAATGGAAGTTTCTATTGTGAAGTAGAACAAGGGGAAGTTATGGGTGAAGATGAAGAATGGAGATCAGTGAATTATTGGGATAGTTCAAAGAAACATGAAGAAATATGGACAAAGGTAGCAGAAGAGGCTATAAAACCTTGTATTTTTGAATCTAATAGTTTTGGTGTGTTTGCATGTTCGAAGAGGATGGGCAGTCTTATGAAGCTGTCATAAAAATTGATAAAATTCACCTGAGTTCAGAGGCGAACTTGGATCAACATACTGATGTGCTGACAAAGGATGAAGAGTACTTCCCAGAGTACTTCTAGAGCAAACTATGATGGAGAATTCCTCTTGAATGAGGAATTATTGAATTGTTGCAGTAGAAGGAAATTATTGATGAATTGATATTTTGAGTTGTTACAAAACAAGGACAATTCCTTGTGGAAGAAGGAGATGAAGTTCAACCTGAAGAACTAATATGTGAAGCACTAGTTGAGGCTGTTGAGCCTTACATTTTTCAAACTGACAATTGTTGTATGAATACAGGGATTATAAGTGTTGAAGGAGGATAGTTCTCAAATACTATTACACAGCATGGAGTTGATGAAGTATTGATTTTTAAATATGTAAGGAGAGAACAGGAACTTATTTCTGTGAAGATGAATAAATAATTGTTTATGGAAGACAATCTGATTGAATCATTGAGCAATAGTGACCAGGTAAAGGATGAAGCTAGAAATGAAGAGCATTGTGATAAAACACTTGCTAAATGTAAAGAGTAAATTGAATTGTTGGAGAAGTTGCTAGGAGGAAATGGAAACAGAAAAGAAATGGATACAGCAGTACTTGACAGTAGCAGAGAGTCTCTAAAAGACATGGAGATAGAAGAGTGTTTTAATTTACAAACCAATAGTTTGTTTGCAGGAACAGTGAATAGAATGAATGAGTGTGATGCTGTGATCGAAGAAATTGAACAGAGGTTATTTGGAGATGAGATGGAAGTTCATAAGAAACAAGAGGGTAAGGATGTAAGGGTAGTAGTAAGGAAACAATAACTCCAAAGTGAAGGTAACCAGCAGAAGATTAAAGGCAAACTTGAAGAAGAGACTATGTTAGCTGAAAACATAGTAAAGGATCATCATTCCATCATGATGATAGGAACAATGGAGATAACCAGAGAATTTGCTGAGGCATTCAATAAAAAAGAAGGACTAAACTCTCATCAAAGGATCATTGAATGGGAGAAAGAATTGGAGCTATTGGAGAAATGGCTGAAAGCACCAGTAGGGAAGAAAGAACCCGATGAGATCAAAGAGATAGTAATAGGCAAGGCTACCTCTGGTATTATGTATAGCTTATTGCCCAAAGTAATAATAACAATGCAGTGCCTCAACTTATACACAACATGACGCTTTTGGCCTAATAATACGTCACAATTTTCAAGAGGAGAAACGTCACACAGTACCTCATCCATAAAGGGTTGATGTTGTACAAAAGATGACACTGTTGGCTGACGCGAAGATATCGTCCTTGGTGGAGCCACCCGATGGTGTATGGTTGTGGGTGTGATGTGGTCAGTAGGCCTAGACACTTAATGACATCTGTTGAGATGAGGTTCTTTTGGCTCCAGGTGTCGACAATGAACTGCAGCGGAGACCCCTTCACCCACATCTGCGATTGGAAGAGGCACTCCCTTTCCTCTGGATTCTCGAGCTCAATCTTTTGGATCTTGGTGGTGGCAATGATGGCATTGGGCTTCACATCAATAATTTTCTTCCCTTTGTTATTCCCTTTTTCAAGTTCTGACTCAGAGTCGAAACATGCATCTAAATCTAAAGCCTTCAACTCAGCCACCCGTGACTGATTGGGTCGACACTCACTGGTGTTGTGAGCGAGGCTCTTATGGAATACACCACTTTCCTGTGTCCTTTGTCTTCGTGGTGTTATTCTTTTCTTGCTGTTTCGACGGATTGTATTGGGTCACCCCTCCTTGGCTTTTTCCTTTGTTTTGTGGTTTGGGAGCACCTTTCCCTTGCTTCAGATTCACAGATCCAAAGTCTTGCTTATGTTTAAATTTCTGCTCGATCTTGACAATGTATTGGTAGGCAACGCTAAGCGAGGAGATGTCCAAGAACTCCCTCTCATTCTGGATGTATTTGTGTAGACAACAACGGTAATTGAGTACTAGATGCCGCTCAAAATCCTTGATACCCAACTTCATGCGAAGGGTACGAAAAATATTTGTGAACTTTGGCACATCTTGGTCCCTTCCCTGTTGTAGTGTAGTCCACTTTATGTACTTATCTTCGTAGCTCCCGATAGGGTAATACCGTTCCTTGATTGCATCTTGGAAAGAACTCCAAGTGGGTGCAGCTAAAAACAGTGAGGGCTCCTTCTCAACCCTCTGCTCATAGTAGCTTTCCACCAGTCCTTGACGTGGGGGGCAGCTTTGAGGAGTGCAAAAGTAATATTTTCCCTATTGGAAAAATCATGAACCGAAAAATATCCTTCCAATAGATTTAACCATTTATCTACAACATTTTTATCTATCTGAACTTAAAATATGAAAATGTAAAAGTTTACTTGAGCCTTAAAGGGTGTGGTGCGTCCAAAGTGGCTACTAGATGAAGATGCACCCCCTTTGGGCATCCTTCGAAGGATCTGGGAAAAGTTGTCCATCATTGCATTCCTTTGTTGCTTGAGGGCCTCTTCGAGAAATATTTTGAAAGGAACTCCTGCTCCCTCATCTTTCTTTTCTTCCGCCATGGGAGGTCTTCGGGGTCAGCGAGGCTGGTCTTACATAGGTTCAACCAATTCAAGCCCTAACTCCTTATATCTCGACCTTGTTGGGGACATGCACAAAAAAATAGAGAAAGAGCAGACCGTTCTAATACCGCATATCCAAATTTATGCAAGAACGAAATAAAATAGAGATTAAAACAAAAACATAGAGCTACAACGAAAATTGAACTTCAATTCATTGATAACAAAATACTAAGACAATTTACATGTAGAATGGAAATAAATTAGCTCGAGCGATGGTAGTTTATCTCTGAGAAGAGATGTGGTGGCTACATGCCTCTGAATTGTGTTACAATGAGGCTCACAAGTATTTTTATTATTGAGAAACAAGGGAAAATCCCTAACATCCAAAAACCTAACCCTACGAGATGAAGCGCCAAAATTTTGTGGTCCCCATTGGGGTTAATTGGTACACCAACTTCCCAGGGTCGTAACTTTGGCATATGATCTTCGTTTGACGCGTACAATACACGTTAGGAAGATCTATCCGATGACTACAACTTTTGATTACAAACCTTTGCCACAAGCTGTGGGTTTAACCGTTTTCCAAAAAAATGTCGTTTAGGGCCTGAAAATGATTTCAAAAGCTTAGGACCCAAAAAACTGCTAAAAATAGTAAATTGTGCTACACTTAAGGAAACCGAAAAAAATAGTGCTGGGGTCCAAGTGGAATAGGTGGATGGCCACCAATATCCATCTAGATCACTTTTAAAATTAAAATTAAAATATTATTTAAATTAAAAAATAATGTCGACTATAATAATAATAAAACAAATATGCATATTTGGTTAGTTTTACTAAAAAGTATTATCAAAATGTAGTTTCACTCTAACTATGCTTGCTTTATTGATTGTTGATATTGCAACCCAATACAAAGGAGATATGTAAAAATATTTCACTGACACTCTCAGTTATAAATAAGTCATTTCCATGTCCATACAGGATAAGATAATTTTATATCAACTTTGAAAATTATTTTAAAGTAATTAAAACAAACAACAAATAAAGTTGATATTATTTATATTTTCATATTTCAATTGGATAAATAAATAAACTAGTTTAATATCCATGTTAACTAATTTATTTTAATATCAACTTTAGAAAAAGCATAAACATATTTGTATATATATGAGCCACAATAAAATATTTCAATGTGTAAAGAGAATAAATAATTGAAAATATAAAGATTGAAAGTAATATTGAAATGCATTTATAAATATATTAATTTTGAAAAAAACTTTATTGTGGACAATGTAATCCATAAATAACATATATCAATGGTCATGTTAACTAAATTATTTCAATGTCAACAATTTACATATTATATATGGTTTAAAATAATATTAAATAATAATAAGTTTGCCTATATATTATATAAATTAATGAAAAAATAATTCTTATTGTCTATAGCATTTCAAATATCATTATTTTACATTTTGACCCTTTTATTAAGGTTTACTTTTGAATGGAGCAAATATTTTGTTGGAGTTCATGATGTCTTAGCTATTTTAATTCTATGTAGTCAAGGGATTTTCAAGGGATTGGATCAATTTATGCATTCAAAAATGCAATTTAAAAATTGAAATATATATATATATAAATATATATAGATATAGATATAGATATAGATTCATCTTAACCATCATGTATGTCATCCCTAAAGGAATGCAATTTTTGGAGGTGAAATTTTTTTAATCTTGCCACTATAAAAAAGGTTTGCCCCTCCAGAGATTTGATCCCTCTCAGCTTGTTATCACCCAAACTAGCAAGGGGCATAAAAAGGACTCCTAAAGGGAAACTGTTAGCTCAAAGGGCAACGATGGAGGCTTAGCCCACTGTCATATCAGCTAAGGCTCCCTACTCTTTACGGACTTTCACCGATGGAAGGAGACCCGGTATATATGGAAGTCATAAATAAAGGAAAAATCAACAAGTGGATATAAAGTGACCCAATTAATACCTTTCCAAAAGAAGGTCAAGAATGGAGCTTGCTTGCTTTCTAAGAAAGGTAAAATGTCCTCTAGGAGAAGAATGTGGGGATTTGAGGGCTTGGTTTATGGGATATGACTTGTATAAGAATTTTCCAATCCCTAAAATCCTTATTGAAATTGGTATCTCAGATGGTTCTTGAAGAATTGTCTTTTCAAAAGAGTGGGACAATACGGGACCAAGTGGACCCAGCCTAGGTTAGGAGGTCATTTAGCAATCAATGATGTTCTTAACCCAGAAAAGTGGGGGGAAGGATAAAAGAAATAATTCACTTAAATATGTAGACTTGATATTGTGAGGTCCTAGCCTTGGGGATGGATACTAGGGAAAAAAATGATCTTGAAGCTAGGGCTTGGCTTTTCTCACAACTCCATCGTCGGAATGGCTTCAAAATTGGAAGAGGCCTTGAGGAGACAATAGGGCAAGAGATGCTAGGAGATCGAACTTTTTGGAGGGCCATATTTTCGGGAAAATGATGTCGTAGGTGACCCAACTTGGCTAGACCTAGGAAAAGGTGAAAAAGAATTGATTTTAGGTGACCACTTCTTGGTAGATTAGTGCCTTAGTCTTGGGAGAATAGAGTCTATGATAAATATGAATGAGGACATTATTTCTTAGTCAAGGAGGCCTTAAGACTAGCTCGCTAGTCTTCTAGGGCAAAGGGAAGCAACCTTGCAGCTTTTATACTTAGACTTGCAAAAGGTGATGGCTTATCAAGATAAATTCGTTGACAGAATTATACCTAGGAAATTTCATTCAAATTACATGGTCCATACATTGAGAAATGTTATATAGAGACAAAATTCCACAATTTACGCAGTAAATGCATGCAACAATTAGTCCTAAAAATAACAAAAATCCCTATCCAATGTATATGACAAAGTAAACAAGAATACCATTGAAAGCATGTACTTACATGTAATAGAACATATCCAACCATCCATAATTTGAAAATAGAGAAGCTCCAAGATAAGATAAACCAAATCCAAACATCAAAATTCATCCATAAAGCTCCAATTCATCCTCCAAGAAAAAGTGTGAAATTCTCAAGAGCGAGAAGAGATCTAATCCAAAGTGATGATGAGAAATGAACTCATCTCACTTGTATTTATACATAGCTTAGGAGTTCGAATTAGCCTCCTTGGCCTACATAAGCCCCAAAAATAAAATAATGTTCTAATAATTCAGCTTTTGGTGACAAGCCCACCAAACTAGCTCATAAATGAAAAAATAAGCCTCTCAAGAGGTCAAATAATAATATATGCATATCATATGGCCCTCTAAGATGCCTAATGCAGTCCATGGGTGCCACAATGAAGAGTAGGACCCTCAAAAGTAGTGGACAAGGGGGTGGCCCCTTGTAATAACCTGTGATGCTCCAAATGATGTTTGGGGGCACAAAAGTGCCCTCGTGGATCTCCAAACAAATAAAAGATGCTTGTAGATAGCCTTCAAGGGCTAGGATGATGGTGTAGGTGATGCCACATCATCGTGAAAGTGTTGTATCATCTGCTCAATTTATGATGCAAATATGGGGATAATTGGGCATGATGGATCAGGTGCATCTTGCTTGTCCAATAAGTGAACCACGAACAACCCCTGAATGGCTGTGGGGATCCATGGAGTGCAATTTGTTGCTGCGGATGCCCATGGCTCTCAACACTCACCCTACATGTGCCAATGTAACCCTCTGGAGGATTACGACCTCGTATAGGGAGACCAAACCCAAGATGGAAACCATCTACAATCCTGCATAAGATCCAATGTGTTCCCTTGCCTTCGAGTACAACACATCATTAGAGAAATTGAGTAAATGAGCTTACCTAATTATGGACCACAGGTGGAGACTTCATAATGGCCTGCCCTTCCATAATGGGCTTCAGGATGTGCCAATGTCTCCTAATCTCCAAATGGGGTTAACCAATAATCCTATTAGGTGGTTTCTACTCCTAAAGGGAATAATATAGTCAAGATACATCCTTCAAGAGGTGGTGGCATGTGACAAATAGGTAAATGAAGTAGGGAATGAGATGGGGTAGCCCTAGGTCATATGTTGGGGCACAAGGGTAGCTAATATGAGGGAAGCCCACACTTGGGTTTATAATGTGTAGGAGGGAGAAATTGTGGTACATGAGGTACCCTGACCTTGATTTTTCCACCCTTCTTTAATGCCTTTTTCCTTTTTATGATTTTCTTTGATTAACTGCTTGGGGTCGAAGGGGTTAGGGCATGATGTATAAGATATAATAGTGAAATCCCCCTTTCAGAGGTGGGAATTTCATTGCTCACCAGGGGTTGGGACAATCATGGGTTTCTATATGATGAAGGAGGCTCATAACGCCAGTAGGAACTAGGGTGATGTCTATGATGATGGGGTAGAGCTCATGGTTTAGCTTTTTCCCATGTGCTAAATGTCTTTGTCGCTGCCATCTTTTGCATTTTGTGGTACATTTTCCTATTGAATGTGGCCATATATGCTTTTACATTTCTTTTTAGGTGCATCAACCTTCAGGCTTCATTTCAGGCTATGACTCAAGGTGTGGACAAGGGGAAGGGGCAAGCTAACCCTATGTGGACCAAGGTGGGAGAAATGATGAATGGGGTAATAATGAATGGAAATAGGGTAATATAAGAGGATAAGGGAGTGGGACCACACAACCAGAATCGGGGTTTCCCATGAAATACCATCCCTAGATCCAGATGGTCAGTAAAAGAGATCCCACGGGACTAGAATCCAAGGTTAATACCTCAAAGGGGTCTAGGGGATAAGAGCACATACCTAACCCATTATTTCCACTGAATCCCCCCATTAATCCATGCCCAGAAGTGTCCATGATAAAAAACTACAATACTCAATTTCTAAATGACAAGGCATACCTTTAGATTCAGGTAGCCCACTTTCAAACATATGATCATGGAAGATGGGCAAGGGACCACATGGCTGGCTCAGGTGGTGAACAAAATGGCACAATGAGCTAGCTGGTGGTTGCAAGGGGTTGTTGGCTGTCGACTAATGACCATCTTGGAGAAAAATTATCCTAGGGATATCACCCACAAAATGGTGGGTAACATCTGGCTCCAACTGGGACGTGATCTCTCGAAGAAGTGGGTGAAGTTACTCGATTGGTAGGTCGCGAGAACTCCAACAATATCTTGGTTACCGTAGACCTGTCACCTGCACATATACTAGATGGAAAAACACATGGTAGCATTCTTTCGCAGCATCACATGATCACACATGCTAATATGTTAGGCCATAAAATCAACAGAAAATAAAATATGCAGATATGCACCTATCTACCATGAGAAATATCATATGATGTTAGTTCTAATGAGAAAATGAGCATGCAATGCATCCTATACTAACATGCATGTAGTGAGGCTAATACTAAGCGTAATCATAAAGCCAGATCAAATATTCTTGGTATGATTCGAGATGAAATATCAGTCTCTATTCAGATGCTTACGATGGAAATGCATCGAATCTAGAGCATTACAAATTTATTTAGCAAGAAGTGGATCTGAGTCATTTGTTATTTGTAAAAAAAAATTGATCCAGAAAGCTGTAGATGCACTTATCGATAATGGTATTTGCAAACAACCAATGAGAGACAGTCATGATAGACCTTATAAATCGTTCTCACGTAGCAAATCCCAAATCGAATGTAAACCTAAACACATGGAGGATTTTGTGAGCGGGAGGTGGGAAAATATGATGCCCACACATGGATGATTGTGAGAAGAGGTAAGAAAGGGATGTAATCTAGTCCATGAGATCTTCTCTTGCAACCAAAATATACAAATGTCAGCAACCAAGCTCATAAACTTTTGATGGATGCGAACCTCTAGCATATCACTTCCACCATCATTCTTATTATTTACGTCATGGCTTATGGCCTTTGTTGGGTTATGATTAGTGGGAAAGGGAGGTCAACGATATGGAGAGACACAAGTAGGTTGCACAAGATGATAACACTGGAGAGGGGAGTCTATGGAGTGATCAAAACCCTGAGGGTGCGTCCAAGGAGGAAAAGTATAATCAATGAAGGGTTCCTCCTTGACACTATACTCAGGAGGGGGGAAGGGCTCACATCTACTTGAGATCATATGACCAAGGGTGAGGGAACCACTTGATGAATACTCAAGATGGTGACCAATAGGAAAAAGGGATAAAAAAAATATTGTTTTCAACAGGTTGTGTTTTCCCAAAGTCATAATCTAATGGCTCAAGTGATTTGAACATAGAATCATACTGAGGAGAAGTGTGAGCCTTATCAATTTCCTTAGTATCAAAGGTTGGGTCTCTCCTAAAAGGAAAATTGATCACTTCCAACTTCCCCTCTTTATGCAAAGGAAAATGAATCTTCTCCTTCCCAAGGGTATCAATTGTTATGTCATCATAAATTGCGCCTGAGGGGAAGGGATGGAGAATCTCATCCTCATCCTCCTTGTCAGTGTCGTAAATGGGAGCACAATGTTGAGGACCAACAAGTTCCTATTTCTCCTTTTCAATGAGGAAATAATATTCAATGTCATCTTTCAAGGGGCTAATGGGATCATCTCTCTCAAGGTTTTCAAAAGAGGATTCATCGAGAGTAATATCCTTGAGCAAGGTGGGGTTGGTCTCAATTTCACTTTCCATAAACTCATCCTTCCCAGCACATGTTTCCTCGAAATCATCATTTTCATGAAGTGGACCCAAGGAGGACTCATCTTCTATCTCATTACCTAGACTCTCAATGTTTTGATGATGCTCGATGAAAGCTTCCTGTTGGATGCTTAATGTGGGGTGTACTTGAAAATGTCTAAGAAAGCCCTCAGTGAACTCTTCATTAGATGAGATGCTCCTAGGTTCATGATCATGTAGCCATGAGTTGTGACCACTGAGAGATCCCATGAACAATAACATGAGGAAATCTTGGTGGACAACCTTCTCTCTTGAAGCATATGCATTAAATCTTTCCACGTGGTTAATCGCGGAGAATGGATCACCATCAAATACAGTCACACCACATACCATCCTTCCCGCAACATGATTAGGATGTCCAGGGATGCTAGCAATGTCCAAAGCGGGAAATTTACGAAAGAATGACATTTATTTGAAGTATACATGAAACATATGTAGGAGGCGCTAGGGTGAAATTAAAAAAAAAAAAAAATAGAAAAATGCTTACTTCACCCTACAAGTATTGACCCTAAAGTTCAATGAAGAACTAGGGCTTTGTGTTGGAAATACTGAGAGGGGCGGGGGGTGAATCAATATTCCTTTTCAATTGTTACTTTTACCATTTAGATCACTTATATTTAGAACACAAAATGAACAATAAGAATAATTTTTTTTATTAATTTATTCAATAAATCAAGTACAATATATGTAGGGCTCCAACCCTAGATGAAGACATCAATCTTCAATCTCCTAGGCTCCAACTTGTATTTTCCAGGCACCAACTTGGAATTCCAAGGCTCCAACCTTGCCAATTTTGAGGTGTCATCATCAAGGGCTCCAAACCTATATCTAGTTCAATTTTCTTGAGGACTTCAATCCTCTAGGGTTCCAACCCTATCCTTCAAGGCACCAACCTTGTCTTTTCGAGGCTCCAACCTCTTGGGCTCCAACCCTTAGCTTCACTTCGTCAATACGTATTTGGTTATACTTCGCGGATCCCAATATCTTCTTCAACGAACCCTGTCAATCTTTGCTTAGTCTTCACTTTGGTCTCCATTTTACATCATCAATGATAACCTTGTTCTCTTAGAAGGTGTCACCACTGCTGTTCAGTGTACCCAAGCAATTTCTCCAAGTCATCTCATGATGTCATCATGGTATTCAATGTTATTTTCAAGACTACAATGTGTCTTCAATGAACTGCACTAGGCTCTACACCTTCTCTAAGCCTCTTCAAAGGCTTCTTCAAGAAATTTCTCCACAAGTTTTTCAATAGATACTCCAAGATGTCTCGCTGCACCAAGCCTGCTCCAAAGATTGCTTGAAGGTATGTCTTCACAAAGCTCCAAATGCTCTTCGAAACTTTCTTCAAGGATGCTTCAAGGTCTTCAAGGCTACTTCAAGGTAACTTCAACAAGTTTGTAGGCCTGCACAAAATATATGGAGTATGCTTCGCAATAGATGCCCAAACTCCCTTAAGTATCACCTATCCAAAATACTAGAAGCCTGTTGCTACCTACAAAAAAAATGTTCCAAAATTCTACTCCAAAGGTGTCACAAAAGATAGCACAAACTTAGTTTTAAAGAGGTCTGAAGTATATTAGTCTTGTGACTCGAGTTCACAATTCAAGCCTCTAATTTAGAACTTTCAATAAGGTTTATCCACAAAGTCTGAAGGTTAAATTCCACCACAAATCTGCAATACAAGTGCTCTTACCACAAGTTTGTTGTCCATTGTCCAAGCCTCTTGTAGACAGTCCTGAGCCCTCCATAGAGTGAAGTCCAGATCAACCAAGCTCCTTCTAGATACTAAAATTCAAGGGATATTACAAGTCCGTGTTCCTTTTTTTTCATGTTGCAGGTCCGAAATGGATGGCACAAGACCAAATTACAGTTAAAGGTCTGAGTTGCAGGATCGAGTTGCAGAGCTACATGTCCGGATTCTTCAAAGTAAGCTCTATAATGAACTCCAGAAAATAGGTTGAAATTTTTAAGCCTAACCTGTTAGAAATTTTCCTGCACTACCTAGTTTATTTCACCTACTTGTTTGATTACTGAACAAGTTATTTTACTATATAAATACTGAAATAAACACAAATGCAGTCTCAACCATCTATAGATCATCAACTCAAAGAAATAGACAAACCCACAAGGGACACCATTATTTTTGGACAATCGTCCCTAAAAAAACCCAACTTGGGAAAACTGGTGAAACAGTTCCGAGGATTTTATTATTAAGCAAATTTTCTTGAGTACAACTGGGTGCCAAACTGGCTCAGCTGACAAAGAAATCAATTTGGCAGTAATAACTCTCTTCGGAAACAAATATTTGGCAAGTATGCTCCACAAAAACCTCTCCAATGCCTCTCTAAGGCTCTGCGTCAGCCCTCTTGGCCTTAGCGTCAACCTAGAACCCTCTGCTTCAGCCTATAAATGCTATGCAATGGCTCTCTGACCCTCTGCGTCACTTACGCAGGCCCTCTGGACCTCTGTGTTGGTCTTCTAGCACTATCTCTACCTCTCTTCTATGCACTCACTGCACCTCGCTACAACTCCGATCACTAGTACGATTTATCTCAACAAACCCCACTCACTCGACAGAGAAATCAATCTGGCAGTAATACCTCTCTTTGGAAGTAGATATTCGGCAAGTCTGCTCCACGAAAATCTCTCCAACGCCTCTTTGAAGCTCTGCGTCAGCCCACCTAGCCTCTTGTCAATCTAGAACCCTCTACGTCAGCCTACAGATGCTCTGTGATGGCTCTCTGGCCCTCTACGTCACTCACAGGAGTCCTCTGGCCCTCTTCGCAGTTACTCTGGCCCTCTATGTCACTCACAGAAGTCCTCTGGCCCTCTGCGCAGTTACTCTGGCCCTCTGTGTGGCTCCTACTGGCTCTGTGTAGATTTCTCTACCTCTACACTGGTCTTCCAGCACTATCTCTATCTCTATTGTATGCACTCACTGCCTCTCGCTGTAACTTTGATCACTGGTTCGATTTCTCTCAGCAAAACCCGCTCCAAAAAATCGAAGTGACTGATCAACTTGGTGTGTCTCCCACTGACCCTCAAGCCTCCTCTTATACCTTTTATGTTGAGTCTTCAACGATCGAGATTAAATCTATAATCAACGACTAAGATTAGATTTGGCTTAATCCATGTCATTTAGAACCTTCTCACCCAGTTTTATATTAATACCCATTAATATTTTTATTTTCCTAAGTTTAGACTTAGGCACCCATTAAAAATATTAATTATTTTAATATCTCTCTAACCGGGTGTTATTTCCCCAAACCATTTCTGGGTCTTAGATATCTCATATGTTTTAGCCTCTCCACTAATTTTCATGGCTAGAGCACATTCGATGCTACCCCAAATCAGCAGTAGACAGTCCTGAGCCCTCCACAAAGTGAAGTGCAAATCAACTGAACTCCTTCTAGATACTAAAATTCAAGCGATATTACAGGTCTGCATTCCTTTTTCTTTGATGTTGCAGGTCCGAAATGGATGGCACAAGACCAAATAACAGTTACAAGTATGAGTTGCAGGGTCAAGTTGCAGAGCTACAAGTCTGAATTCTTTAGAGTAAGCTCTGTAATGAACTCCAGAAAATAGGTGCAACTATAGGACCAAGATTTTATGCACAAAAAATATTTTCCTCAGTGTTATTCTTCTTCCACTTCTGAAATCTTGAACGAGCTGAATGGTAGAAATGACAAGGTTAAACATCATATATATACACATTTATATCCTTTAACAAATAGACATGACAGTAGGAGGGAGGCCGACTTGAATCCTTGAGCATAGGTCGACTCAATATCAGAAATATATTTTTTTAAGTTGAAAATTCAATATCTCATAAACAACTAGGAGTTTCTGGACAAATAAGGGCTCATTGGAAAGAGGAAAAAATCCTCTTTCAGATGGTATAGGTCCCATGATGAAAGGTTGCTTCTAAGGTGTCAAAAAATATTTTTCTTTGTGAATTCTTTTGAATTTTTTGTAGTGTAAACCATGGGATGATTGTTTTTGAATTTTTAGTGAAGAATATAGGGACTAGAATTTAAGGGCTTTTTCATTGTCATGACTCCAAATATGTCATTATATTATTTCCATGTCATCATGTGGTCCTCCATGTAATCATATGTCACCAAGTGCTTTAAGTGAGGTCTCCACTTGTCATGTCTTCAATTATGTCATCATATGTCATCAAGTGATCTCCAAGTCCTTCATGTCATATCTTCTACCATTTTCCATGTCATCAAATGTAATGTGTTGTCATTGTTCTTCAATAGAGATATTTAGGGCAAGGGCTTGTATATAAAGATTAGGGCTCCATACTTTGTCATTAGGATTAGGCATCCTTATCAATCAAGAAGAGCTTGTCATCATGAGCAAGGACATCGTCATGGTTTTAGGACTTTATCATCAAGAGCAAGGATATCATAATATGCATGAGATTATGGCATCTTCATGGTTAGTTCAAGGAAATCTAGGGCAACATCATTGCTCACAAGAATTTTCCATCACAAACAATGCCATATTAACATCAATGACAACCTTGATTAATACTTCGTTCTTCCAATGGAGTCACCAAGAGTGATATGTCAATATGTCGTATGGGGAAAAAAACACACGTTTTGAGTCCCCGACAACGGCGCCAAAATGTTACGCTCAAACTAGCAGGGGGCATAAAAGGGACTCCTAAAGGGAAACTGCTAGATCAAAGGGAAACAATGGAGGTTTAGTCCACTGTCACCTCAGCTAAAACCCCCTACTTTTTATGGACTTTCACCGATGGGAGGACACCCAGTATATATGGAGTCATAAATAAAGAATAAATCAACAAGTGGATATAAAGTGACCCAAATAATCCATTTCTAAAAGAAGGTCAAGAATGGAGCTTGCTTGCTTTCTAAGTAAGGTACAATGTCTTTTAGGAGAAGGATGTGGGGATTTGAGGGCTAGGTTTATGGGATATGACTTTTATAAGAATTTCTCAATCCCTAAAATCCTTATTGAAATTGGTATCCTAGATGGTTCTTGAAGAATTTATTTTCAAAAGAGTGGTACCACACAGGACCTAGTGGACCCAGCCTAGGTTAGGAGGTAAGAATTTAGCAAACAATGATGTTCTTAACCCAGACAAGTGGGGGGGGATGATCAAAGAAATAATTTTCACTTAAATGTGTAGACTTGATCATGTGAGGTACTAGTCTTGGGGATGGATACTAGGGCAAAGTTTGATCTTGATGTTGGGGCTTGGCTTTTCTCAAAACTCCACCGTCATAATGGCTTCAAAATTGGAAGAAGCCTTGAGGCAATAGTAGGGAAGGAGAGGCTAGGAGATTAAACTTTTTGGAGGGCTATTTGTAGGGAAAATGATGCCCTAGGTGACCCAACTTGGCTAGACCTAGGAAAAAGTGAAAAATAATTGATTTTAGGTGACCGCGTCTTAGTAGATCAATGCGTTAGTCTTGGGAGAATAGATTCTATGATAAATATGAATGAATACTTTGTTTCTTAGTCAAGGAGGCCTTAAGACTACCTCGCTAGCCTTCCAAGGCAAAGGGAAGCAACCTTGCAGCTTTTATACTTAGACTTGCAAAAGGTGATGGCTTATCAAGATAAATTCGTTGATAGAATTATCCCTAGGAAATTTCATTCAAATTACATGGCCCATACATTGAGAGACGTTATATAGAGACAAAAATCCACAATTTAAGCAGTAAATGCATACAACAATTAGCCCTAAACATAGCGAAAATCCCAATCCAATGTATATGACAAAGTAAACAAGAATAACATTGAAAGCATGTACCTACATGTAATAGAACACATCCAACCATCCACAATTTGACAATAGAGAAGCTCCAAGATAAGATAAACCAAATCCAAACATCAAAATTCATCCATAAAGCTCCAATTTATCCTGCAAGAAAAAGTGTGAAATTTTCAAGAGAGAGAAAATATCCAATCTAAAGTGATGATGAGAAATGAACTCATCTCACTTGTATTTATACGCAACTTACGAATTCGTATTAGCCTCCTTGGCCTACATAAGCCCCAAAAATAAAATAATATTCTAATAATTCAACTTTTGGTTACAAGCCCACAAACTAGCTCATAAATGAAAAAGTAAGCCTCTTAAGAGGTCAAATACTAATCTATGCATGTCGTAGGTCCCTCTAAGAGGCCTAATGAGGTCCATGGGTGCCACAATGAAGAGTAGGACCCTCAAAAGCAATGGACAAGGGCGTGGCCCCTTGTAATAACCTGTGGTGCTCCAAATGGCATGTGGGGGCACACAAGTGTTCTCACAGGTCTCCAAACAAATCAAAGATGCATGTGGATCGCCTGCAAGGGCTAGGATGATGGTGTAGGTGATGCCACATCATCGTGCAAGTTTTGAATCATCTGCTCAGTGTATGGTGCAAATCTGGGGCCAGCTAGGCATGATGGATCAGGTGCATCTTCCTTATCCAATAAGTGAAGCACGAGCAATCTCTAAATGGTCGTGGGGATTCATAGAGTGCAGTCTGCTACTGTGGAGGCCCATGGCTCTCAACACTCACCCTACATGTGATAATGTAGTCCTCTGGAGGATTATGACCCTGTATAGGGAGACCAAACCCAATATGGAAACCATCTGCAATCATGCATAAGATCCAATGCATCCCCTAGCCTTCTGGTATAACAAGTCATTAGAAAAATCAAGTAAATGAGATTACCTAATCATGGACCACAGTTGGGGACTTCATAATGACTTGCCCTTCCATAATGGACTTCAGGATGTGCTAATGTCTCTAAACTCCAAATGGGGTTAACCAATAATCCTATTAGGCGGTTTCTACTACTAAATGAAATAATATAGTCAAGGTACAATCTTCAAGAGGTAGTGGCATGTGACAGATAGGTGAATGAAGTAGGGAATGAGATGGGGCAACCCTGGGTCACATGCTGGAGCACCAAGGTAGCTAATAAGAGGGAAGCCCACACTTGGGTTTATAATGTGTAGGAGGGAGTAATCGTTGCACATGAGGTGCTATGGCTTTGATTTTTCCACCCTTCTTTAATGTCTTTTTCCTTTTTATGATTTTTTTTATTAACTGCTCAGGGCTCAAGGGGTTAGAGCATGATGTATAAGATATAGCTATTAAATCCCCCTTTTAAAGGTTGGGTAGTTTATTTCTCACTAGGGGTTGGGACAATCAGGGGTTCCTATATGATGAAAGAGGCTCATAAATTTGATTAGAACCAGGGTGATGGCCATGATGATGGGGTAGAGCTCATGTATTGGCTTTTTCCCACGTGCTAAATGTGTTTGTCCCGACCATCTTTTTCATTTTGTAGTACATTTTCCTGTTGAATGTGGCCATATATGCTTTTATTTTTATTTTAAGTTGCATCAACCTCCAGGCTTCATTCCAAGTCATGACCCAAAGTGTGGACAAGGGGAAGGGGCAAGCTAACCCCATGTGGACTCAATGGAAGAATGTGGACCCAGGCGGGAGAAATGATGAATGGGGTAATAATGAATGAAAAGAGGGTAATATAAGCGGATAAGGAAGCAAGACCACACAACCAGAATCAAGGTTCGTATGAATTACCATCCCTAGAGCTAAATGGTCAGTAAAAGAGATCTCAGGGGACTAGAATCCAAGATTAATACCTAAAAGGGGTCTAGGGGACAAGAGCACAAATTTTACCCATTCTTTCCACTGAATCCCCCATTAACCCATGCCTATAAGTGTCCATGATAAGCAAACTATAATACTCAATTTCCAAATGGCAAGGCATACCCTTAGATTCGGGAGGCCCACCTTCAAACATACTATCATGGAAGATGGGCAAAGGACCACATGGCTGGTTCAAGTGGCGGATAAAATGGCACAATGAGCTAGCTGGTGGCTGCAAGGGGCAACTGGTTGTTGGCTGAGGACCATCTTGGAAAAAAAAAAAATCTCCTGAGGATATTACCCACAAAATGGTAGGTAAAACGCCTCTTGCTAGATCTATAGTTAAGATGGATCTATATTGGTTATAAGTCAAGATCAAGCTAACAAAATGCTCACACTTTTGCAATGAACATAGCTTGCTTGACCATATGGATTCCCCCTAGACTAGCTTCCTTTCCTTTAGTCAAAAGAGTGGGTTAAGGCCACTGAGGTGGCAGTGGATTCCTCTAGGCCCTCTCATCAAGGTTGAGTTTTTCTCCTAGGTGAGAATTTGAGCATAAATAATCAAGATACAACATTACATCATGAGGGAAATTTTGATCCTTACAATGCCATAGCTTTAATAGCATGTGAGAAATTAATTGGAGTGGCTAGTGTTTTTAATTAGGAAAGGATCTAATAAAATAACCATTTTTTAAGGAAAGAAAAAACAATGGTTATCATGTTAATATGAAAATCCAATACATATTCTACCAATATAACTATCATAAACATCATAGAAAAAATTCTCAAAGACCAGATACTCTGCACATTTTAGCGTGTGTGTCTTCCCCTAATTAACTGAAAATATAGATTGTCTTTCCCTAGTATAGCAACAGGTGCTCAAAAGACTTCATACGAACTTTCATAGTTCAGACACGTTCGAAAAACAAAAACTAATTTTCTGGATGTTGCAAATCCCAACCAATAGCTAGAAAAACATCAGCACATTGGAAAAGATCCTTCGTCCTGTATCTCGCCATTGTGGAGGAAGTTGAAATATCTAATAAAAATACCTTATCCATTGGAATTTACAAAGTTCATGCAACCCAAAGTTAAACCTGCAAATAAATAGTTGAAAGAATTTTTAACTTTGAAATTTGGTATTGTAAGTTTGGTTACATTCTTCCATACAAGCTTCCTTGGTGCAACAAGTGTAACGAGAGATAATTTCAACATGTGTAATCCTTTACAGTGAAAGTTATCATATTTTTAGAGCTGGTAAATTTTATTGATGGTGATAAGGTTCTATTATTGTTTTTACAATTTAGATGAATAATGGACAGGTCGTATACCTTGTGGTCCAAATTCATTATTCATCCAACCAGTGTCTGATTCTTTTGAGACTCCGCTCTTCTGAATATAAAAGCAATACCACATCAGTCTTATCCAGATTATAGCAGCACTAAGGTTGAGGCCAAGCCATTTTCTTTAGTGACGTTTGTGAGAGCGAACTAAATTTGACATTCGAGTTTTTACGACCCCGTTATTGTTCAGAAAGCAAGGCCTTTCTTGGAAAATAGAAACAAAATCTGTAGAACATGTATATTCTAGCAATAATTGTATTCCAATTTATGTTCATTGTAAAATTTAGTGTGATAAATGCAATTTTTGACAAGAATGCCAGCTGACTGGCTACTATACATTCAGGGAACTCTTCCCTTGGAGTGAATTCCAATCTACTGCAATGTATAAGTGCGGAATCTATGTTTCAATTCTTCATTAATCCAGATTGGAGACATATCATAAACTAGCATGCTTTTATCTTGAAAGAGAGGACATATTGGTATCATTTAATGGAACCTTCTTTGTATAAATTAGAATATTCTAGAACGATCAATTATGGTTCCAAATCCAGTATCTCATGTTTCAATTTTCTGGATCTTACTTCTGTTCTATTTTTGGCATATTGGTGGGAGTCCATGGAATATCATGTCATGTTAACTTATTTTTAGTCTGTATTATATACATTATATTCTGGATCTTAATTCTGTTCTATTTTTGGCATATTGCTGGGACTCCATGGAATATCATGTCATGTTAACTTATTTTTAGTTTGTATTATATACATTATATTGAGATGGTTAAAAATTAAAAAGGCAGCATGTCCATGAATCTTGGTATTTTTAACATACTAGAAACATATGTGCAGTTTACTCAAACATTTCTAGTTGCCAGAAACCATTATGGAAACTGTTTCGTTGTTCAGTTTGGTAGAAAGAAGTATGATGTTCAAAAATTCAATTCCACTTGTGGTTTTCAACAAAAAAGAATACATTGGAGTTAGCATTCCATGGAGAGCAAAGATTTGTATTGCTCAATTAAGAACTAACTTGCATCAGCTACTGTGCGGAACAGGTTAGTGGAAAAGACCTAAAGAAGCTTGGGAAGAACGGCGTGTATTTTTTGCACTTCTAGGGCAATGGAATCCAAAAAACATTTCATTTTGGAATGTGATGCCTTTAGAGACATCATAGATGGTTACAGCAGTATGTTAACATCAGTACCTTGGCATTGTCTTTTTAGTGAAATAACTATTAGAAGGTTGGCCCAGCACATCATTAATTTAAATAAAAAAATGATTGAATTAGGAAAGGCAAACAAAAAGAAAACTAGTGATCTCATAGACTATATCTAATCTTATAAACATTAAAATTTCATTTCTTGTCCTATCTATTTTAAGAAACGAGATCCCTATCATTTCCTATTATTTCCTATTTCCTATACTCGGGAACAAATAGGTATAACTAACTGAGAAGTACTTTCTCTTTCACAATATAATTTTAGTGCATTCTGAAAATTATATTTACAACAAGGGGATTTACTCTCTATAATTTATATTCAATATCATGCATTTACAACAAGGGGATTTACTCTCTATAATTTATATTCAATATCATGCGTCGTGTATTGGTTATGTTTATCTATCCTCAACTTGAATTTCTCAAGCGAACAATGTTCTTGTTCTTTTCTCCCCACAGAAAAGAAATATAAATACAATGAATTTTAAGTTTGAATGTGTAAGAGAGAGAAGTTGCTTAAAACACCATCATCATCTTCGGCGTATTAGATGGACCATCCAAGTGAAAAAATGGAATGCCTTTTGCAGTGTTACTAGTGGACCACAATCTTAGAGTTATCGTTAAAATAGAAATATTAACAAATAATGTGTGTTGTACCTCATGTATTAACTTTGTAAGTGAGGTGGCTTTTTATGTTCATCTTTTTTTCTAATTAAAATAAATGGTTATTTATGAAGATATATTAAAATATTGGCTACTTTGTTTGAATTAAGCTTTTGTTATGTTTTTTTATCCTGTATTTGGGTAGGTGTGTCTACAAGGGATTCTTTTAGGATGAATGTGGCAAATTAGTTAGAATCATGACCTTGAAATAATTGCTTTAACTCTTTACACACATATAGGCTCTAAAAGCATTGAAGGTTTCATAACTCATGATATGGTTCATTTCCATAAATAAGAAGCAAAGATCAAACTAAAGAGCTTGCCTTGAATTTTTATAAAAATCATTGTTTCTTATTACTGTTGGAAAGATCAAACTAAAGAGCTTGCCTTGAATTTTTATAAAAATCATTGTTTCTTATTACTGTTGGAAATACTGAGGGGGGTGAATCATTATTTATCTTCAATTAGTTAATTTAAACTTTACATAACATTCAAATTAACATTAGTATTAGTTCAAATGTAAATCAACATCATTCAACAATGCATGACATCGAGACAGTGCACAAGATTTTTAGGTGGAAACCTTTCTAGGAGAAAAACCATTGGACGCTTCTTAATATTTGTCTTAAAAATATTTCGATCAATTAGGAAGCTCCAACTTCCAAAAATTTTCAGCTCCAACCTAAAGGATGTTCCAACACCCTGTTTACCAATTGCAAGTGGAAGGACACTCCAATGCCCTATGTAGGCTTTGACCTGCCCTAGCACCACCTTGCCGTCCTGAAGTGTTCTCAAGATCCAACCTAAAGGAGACTCCACTCTCCTACCTTGCACCACTTTGCCACCCTGATTAGTCAACATACCACATTTCATATAATTTTAGACAAGATCCACTTGTGCTCAATAATCAATACAAAACATACAATGAACCTCTAATCAATCAAACTTGTCTCTCCTCAATCAACACATCAACATGTCATCAACCATCCAAACATACAAAAAAGCAAACCCTAGAACAATCAAATTTGTTGTTGTACCAAACCCTAGCAGTGTGTTTAGAGTGTTGGAAGATGCCAAAGGGGAAGGGGGTCCCCTCGATGTGAAGTCTCAATTAGACACCACACCGTTTGGAGTAGGAGCCCCAACCGGAAAACAATCGATTGCCAAACTGGTGGTTTCAATGGTGTGTCTTGGTTGTGATAAACACATAGAATGAGACACGCGTGGCTTTAGTGAAAGCAAGTGTATGAACTTTGTGTAGTATCAAATGTAATGCATGAAATGTTCCATCACACCGAAGGGGAGTAGAGTGAGCCCTTTAGAAGCATGTAATAGTACTTAGCTTAAAAGGGACACATGAGCCATACAAGAGAATTGTTAGTTAACTTGCAAAATAGTTCACAAGATAACAATGATCGTTATAACATAACAATACACATTCAACAAGATTCATACTAAATGAAATAACATATATTGCAAACATAACAAGAATAGTCTTGCTACATTCACGACATATGCATGAAGACGCGTCAACTCTAAGCTTTTATTAAAGAGTGAAAGTTCTAGACATACATTTACAATTGACAAGACACTAGTGCCAAAAGTGGAACATGAAGCCAACATTTGCTTCTCCAAAGAATGATATTCCTCCTATGCTAAATTGGGGAAACCAAGGCTACAAAACACAACTTCCAAGCCTCAATGTATGAGTTATGGTGGTGTATTTATAACATATGAGATGACACTTCATCTCCCTTTGTGACCTTTGGATTTCCCTCATGACTCTTTGACTTATTTGTCTTTTCCTAACTAACAAATTTTCATATTCCACAATTGACACTTGGACTTCCCCTTACATATTTATTTCAAATACAATAATAAAAAAACCATATGAGACAAAAGTGGGTAGAGCTTAATAAGACAAACTAAATATATCAATCTTGAGTTTGAGGAAACTCTAGCTCAGCAACTTCAATTTGTATATTTGTAGTCACAAGTGATGCCAAGATTTGTATTGTGTGGTGGTCTCCTCAAACTTTGCAAGAAGATTAGGCTGAAAGCGGACTCTAGCTTCCATTGCATCTGGGAAGATGGTTTTGGAACCAGTTTGTGTCTCCTTCTTCAATAAGAACAACATAGTATTGATCTTGGCACGGCCATTAATATACTTTTGCATGGTGTGTCTATCAATATCGAGATCATCTTTAATCTGCCTTAGTTGGTCCAAGTATTCTTAAACTCCTGCCTGGCCGCATTTCTTCCTTTTTCTTCTATGAATGTCTCGACTAAAGGGATCTTATGAGATTTCACCAAAGAGTCCACATTATTGTACAACTGTGCAACAGAAGACAAGATATTGGCTACGAAAGTGTTGAGTTGTTTATTCCTTTCTATAAGTATCCTGACTTCAGCTTTCTCCAACTCGACTTGTTCTTGTTTTCTTAACCAATTTTGGCAATGCACCTACGTACTTCATTCATCATTCATGAACTGCAGTGATGGTTGCATGAATGACCTTCAAAGATTTAGCATTCTCCCATGATTTCTTATGCATGTCATGCAAGGGGAAAATTGCTTTATGCATGGTGACCAACTCCTCATAAATATTCATCATAGTTTCTCCCAATGGTTTCACTTCACCAAATATAGTTGTATGAAGCTCTTTCAAGTACACATGTACAGGAGCCATCTTCTAAGTTTCTTCCTAGTGTTGTTTTATATGTTGTTTCACAACTTCTAGATTCTTTGCCATTTGTATATTCTCTGCCATCAAATACTTTGTATTTTCCTTAGAATCTCCTGCAAAGGCCAAGTTAGTTGTGAAATACTTTAAGGATTCTTTATGGTGTCAATGACAATCACCTTCTCTGTATTGATGAAAGCATGATGTGTGAGGCCATTGGGAAAATGCTTCTTTCTTGCTTGCACAATTTTCCTTTGAAGCTCATTGAAAGTCAAGCTACAAATATCCATGATTGGGTTATCATCTAGAGAAGCAATTTCCTCTTCATCACCTCGAGCTTGCCCATCTGTAGGAGGAGGTGAGAAATAGATGATGATATGTTATGTTAAGGAATTTAGACTTCTGTGATCCATAACATTGTTTAGAGAATTTTCGGCGAAATCACATAAATGATCTTGACGATGAACCACACTGGTTGGTTCGAAACGCGTCGACAAAAGATCATTTATGTGATTTCGCCGAAAATTCTCTAAACAGTGATATGTTATGTGTTGGGCATAAGATCAACATATTGATTTTTCTGCTCTTGTTCTACCTCCATGTCTTGAATAACTATTAACTCTTCAATCTCTTGGGAAATTTCTTGATCTTTTTGTTTCTTACTTTCTTCTTCCTCTAGTTGATTTTGTTCTTCTCTTGCTTTCTTTAGCAATGTTTCTTCTTCCTCCTTTCTTCTCATTTCTTCTTATTACATCTGCCTTTCTTCCTATTCTCTCATTTCCTATTCTTCCTTATTTCTTTGCTCTACTTCCTGTGCCTTCTGCTCATCTTGTTTTTGCTTACTCTTCCTCTCAACTACCATAGCCACTTTCAAATAGATGGATCTGCTTTGAATTTGCGGCTTTGTTCCTCTGTTAGACTGTGAGCAACCTTCCTTTTATATTGTATGCTCACTTGGTTGTGCTTTTCTGGTTTCCTTGTTTCCGGAGTAGTATCTTGTTCTGGAGTCACATGAGAAGGACCTATCTGGTTTCCTTGTATGTGGGGTCTAGAGGCATTGTAGAAGTTATTGATCTTCCCTTTCTCTAGTCTAGAGTAGGTCTCGCTTGGCTAGTTGAAATGTAACTTGGCATAGTGCTGCTTGCAAATGCTTCTAGTATCATACGGATGATACTCCATCGTGCCATACCTGAAGTTCTCTAACTCATTACCTTAAGCTTCTGCAACCTTCAGGCTCTTGATTTCGTAGGATCCCACCGGCAAAGGAAAAGGAAATCAAGGTGCTTTCTCTTTCCTTTGCAGTAATGTTGATAAGCCAGTGGAAATATGATATGCAATCTCTTGCATGACCAAATTATCTTTGGAATACCTTGGTAATAGATGTGATGACTTCCAGCATCCGAACACCTTGAGGTAAGTGCCATATGGTGAGGCAAACCAATCAGCAAGTTCTGCTACTGAGTCCTTAGCCTCACGAGACATGCAAGGTGACTCCTCAAAAATCATCTAATACAATACTTTGAGGAAGTGGTCATCCATATTTTCCATGACTCCTATGTAACTGCACTCTGAAACTAGTTTGTAATAAATATGAACGACTGGTTGTTTGGGTGTCCAAGTCTATCTCATGCTAGGAAAATCATTCTAAGCACATATCCCATCCAACAGAGATGCAAACATACATAATCTAGCTTGCTTGCCCTTAGGTTGGTTCTTTGTGTTGGTCACATTAATTCTAAGTTGTTGAGCCAAAAGATCTGACTAGTTGAATATCTCCCCCTCGTTGACAATCTGATGCAACGTGTAAACCCAACCTTTAGGGAAGGTTACAATTCTCTTCTGGCCATATATCCAACAGCATAATACAATCAAGTACTAGAACACCTTTCAGACAAATCTAGTCTTGTAAGTATTACAGGGTGTCTAGTGGAACTTAGTTGGCTCTTTCACCCATGTCTTAATAACATCCTTGGTACTCAAATAGCTAGTGAATTTCATAAAAATATGAATCCATATATGCCTCTGGTTCATGCAAGTGATACATTAAATGAATATCATGGGCAAAATATGAAGCAAGTCAATGTCCACTAACATTGTTGAGGGTCATGATCTTAGTATCCAAGTGTGGCAAGATCCACTTGATGACATTTGCACAAGTTAAGACTAGGAACCTGCAAGAAGCTCTATGAAAACATGACCACTGGATGTTTATGTACACTTTTCTATCTTCCAGATCTACTTTGAAATTGGTAGTTGTGAATGTGTCTTTAACTTTATCCCATGTAATATCTAAGTCCTTTTCAATGAAGAGTTGAGTTCATATAAGATAGGAACGATAAGTAGAGTGCTCTCAACCACTTCTTCAGTATTGAGATCTGTTGTTTCTTTTGAGGTTCATATATTTGGAAGCATGATGATGGCAATTGATGAAAGAGAGATGAGCTCAAAACCTGTAGTACATGTAACCAAAAGATGGATTCATGGCAAAAAAAAATAGCTTAAACCAAGATTAAAGCAATAACACAGTGGCTAATGAGAAGGATTACGCAGATTCTGGGCTATGGGAGAGAATTTTGGCTCTTGAACTACGCACTATACAATCTCAGTAGACAAGGAGGGAGCTTGAGGCTTAAGACTATGCAATGTGCAATCTCGGTTGGGCAGGAGAGGGAAGAGACTGTGCATTGTGTAGTTTTAAAGGTCAAGGTTGAGGACCGAGGCTTGGGACTCTGCCATGCACAGCTAGGCAAGCCAAACACTACACACTTCATAGTATTAGAGGCCAAGGGTCGAGCTTGATGCTTGGAGATGTGAAATGCGCAGTTGGAAGGGGCAACAACTGCTCAAGGATTACCCAGTTCTGCCCAGGAAAGAGAGAGAAAAAATTCAACACCTAATTTTGGGGTAGGAAGAAATGTAGCTCAGCCTTAAGGTAAGTTAGATTAGTCAATAACATGGGCCAGAAAAGATAATGCAAAAGGAAAAACATGCATGCAAAAAATAACCCAGCAACGGTGACTGTTGGTGGGAAAAACGCAATAAGGCGATGTGACGAACTAAAACATGTGTACAAGCTAATAACAATACAAGTGCTAGCTACCATGAAGAGAAATAGGCAACACTCAGAAGCAAAAGTGACAAAAACGACAAAAAAGCAGCAAAAGCGACACATGAAAAACTTACCCAAAAAACCGTTGCAAACCAAGTCCAAAGCTTCTTGATCTTGTGGGGAAGACTAGAGATCTAATGTCGAATGTGCAAGTGAGCTATAAGAGCATCTATTATATAGATATAGCCCCCATGAGGTTAGGTTAGGGTTTATGACGTGCATGCCTAAAATCAAGGAGAAAGCAACACTTGTACTAAGATCGAAAATAGAACTCTGTGCCACTTGTCAAATGATGATTGTGCACTCCCTATTTTCTAGGGATAAGCATTAGCTTACTCCAAGAAATTGCATAGTCCCACTGGTAAAAGGAACTGCATAGTTCCCAGCAATAAGGAATTGTGTAGTTCACTGACTCGGTGAATTGCGCAGTTCACTAACTCGGTGAATTGTGCAATCTTGAGAGAGATATAACGCAGTTTGCATGCTCAGTGACTTCCTATCTTCAAGATTTGCACAATTTTGATCCTCAAGGCATAGCACAGTTTCCAGTGACATAGAATTGTGCAGTTTGTAGAGGGAAGATCGACAGTTGGTGCAAGATCAGGGTGGAGGTTGGCTTGTGTTTATAAGTTGTTTAGTTGTCGTCAACAAGACTTAGTCATCATCAAGACACCCTAATAAATTCATCACAAGCACTACATGAAAAGATAAGCCTTCATAACACTAGACAATCAAAAGGAATACTTAACGATAGTGAAAGATAAGTTCTTATGAATAGAAGGTAGGCTCCAAAATCAAGGCATAGGAAAAAATTTGGAGGGAGGTTGTAACAGCTACAGCACTTGGCGATACATTGATAGAACTCCAACTCTTTTTATGGGTCTAACTCTATAAACCAGATCTAGCTCTTTAGGAAGTATTTTTCATCTCATTGATTACCACAACTTTACTAAGCTCGGGTTAAAGATATTCCCTTCATTCTCCTCATCGATGACACACTAACAAAAGCAAGTCAAACTCAGTTGTTTCAATTAGAGATCAGGATTATATCGATATGAAAGTGAAAAGGATTGTCAGAGTCTTAGTTTTCATCTCTGGTGTTGCTCCGCTGTTAGCAGGCCTGGACAGTACCTCGGTAGAGCCACTACAGAAACACAAGCATTGTTTCATTGCCAATAAGCCTGGACAGTACCCCACCCCCTTGCACAGGAAGTCTTTATCTTCTTTCACCATTTATTTATTTTTTTATTAATAGAACTATACTTCAACACTTATTTATTTCATGGGGCAGAAGAGGGATCTCGACTTATTAATAGCATAAGAGGTTTTCCCTTCAGAGAAGGATATTTACACCTCTAAAATACAATGCGCTTGTTTAAGTTTCCTCCCCTCTGTAATATCCCCAATTTTGATTTTCCACATTAGAGACAATTTTTGGAAGAGGAGGCAATTTTGGCATTAAGACTTAGGAGGGAAAAGGGGAAATCGCAGCTTTAGTGGAGAGTGGGGACCATAAGGAGAGAAAATTTGACCCAACTAGCAATTCACACTAGTGAGAAGAGAGAGAGAAAGGAAGTGGTGCGAATTAGTGGAAGGTGGGGACCACTAAGGGAGAAAGGGCCAACAATTATAAATAGAGCTTGGAGGCCTCCATTTGGTATCTTTGATCATTTGACAATTTAACATTAGCTCTCTTGAGCTACTTAGCCAAGACAATCGTGTTGTTCAGCACAAGGAATTTCTGAGTGGGAATTCCACCCTCATTTCAGAGAACTTCAAGTGTCTCGCTAGTGAGGAAATTTGGGAAGCTCAATTTAGAGTTTCCATTGGGTGTATTTGCAAGTTATTTCAGCTTATACGTTTTTATTCCACGACACAGAAGTGGTTCAAATTGCTTGTGGGGAGATCAGTTATGGAGGAACAGAACACCGGAGAATTTGCAGGGTTTTTTCCCTAATTTAGTTGGAGATTTTGAGGTGATTAGCAAAACTGAGTTAAGAGAATTCTTGGGGACGAAATTCTATATTTCTGGAAGTGCACAAGCACTGAAGAAATAGAGGTTGAGGAGAGATAAGGGTCAGAGATTGGAGGTATTCCTCAGGGGAGAATTTAGCTAAAGTTGGGAGAGATTTCCAACGGTGGATTTGGGCTTAATTCAGCAGTATCAATTTTGTGGGGCATTGTCAGGCCAAATTGGGCAATTTGCACTTGTCGGGGATCACCAGGGGTCTGTGGATTTAGCCCAAACCATTACTGATATTTTGTGGGTTTATTGAGAGGATTCTCTAACTAATTTTACAATTTTTTCTGGGCGATATTCGACCCTAAAATCCTAATTCTTATAGCAGGGCGAATTGCTAGTTACCTAGGGAATTTGCACCATTTTGTGGGTTTGACTTTGGATTGGAGATAGGCTAAACCTTTTCTGGGTATTTTTGGGTTTGAGGGGAGGAGCTTTTGGTTGCAATTTCAGATCATTCCAAGCATTATTTTGCGCAGGACAATCAGTTTCATTCAGCAGTCTATAGTGGAGTTTCTAGGCAAGTTCAAGCTATAGATTTGGGGCAATTCCAACACTTGATCCTACACATTCTAACCTGGGTTTTGTGTTTCTTTTTGTATCAAGCCTAGGTTCTATGGATTTCATCCTCTTGTACTAGATTTTCCGTGCATAATTAATAAAATGGCTCACGACTATTGCCCATATTTTGGGGTTTTCTAATTTGTGCTCTTGTTCAGATTTGTCTTGTTGTATTTTAGTTCATGCATTTGTTATTTGTTGTAAATTTGAATTTGGAATATTACACCTTCCTTACTCTACCTTATTAAATTGACAAGATAAAACCGATCAAGCATAAAAATTTTGATTAAAGACGAGCAAGCGTACTAGTTATATATTCAAGCATCGCATATCCACTAAATTTTTCTTCAAGAAAGAACGTTTTTAATGTCTAAGCATCATCGACTAAAAGATATAAGGCCCACGCAAAGAGAAGAAATAAAAAGAAAGCCAAACATTGACAGTTGTACAATGTCCTCTTGAACTTTGACATGCTCATTTCACAAGCTGAACACGATCTCATACACAACTTAATATGACGGAAACAAAAGAAAGGAAAGGGCAAAGAAAAGACAAAAAGAAAAACAAACTTAACTAAACTACACCTACTCCTAAACTAACAAAGAATGGTTAGGCTTATGTAAAGTGAAACTTCTAATGTAACCAACAAAGCATTACCTGACCTATATTGACGAGGGAATAAATAACACAAAAAATCATCGAGAAAAGCACATGACAAGAGAGATAAAATGTGACATATTCCAAAATTCGAAGACAAAAAACACAAAAGAAAAGTACAATAAGAAAGCATGTTCTAAACATTTTTTTGATGCATAATGATGGTCATACATATCGCAACAGACTCTCATATCAAAGCATTCATTCTGACGTTCAATCTTGGCAAACATGAATAAAAACAAGAACTTGTGTTTCACAAAAGGGCTTTCCAAGTATGATTCCTCTAACCAATGAGCAATAGGATCATGGAAAGCAATTGAAGGATCTTGAGGTTGAAAGATAGGTTCATTTTCAACATTTGCAATCACATCATGAGGATTCTTCTGGGAAAGAGTATCAATTTGATCATGCTTGGAACAACCATCAAGATTGCAATATTTTGACATAAGCATCAACGTAGGCTGAAGTGGCTCGACATCTTGACATGGTTCCAAGATATCTAAAGATAGATCATCAAAAACCAATGGCTTAGAATAATCGATAGTCGAAGGCATAAGATCGTTATTAGATAAATCATTGAATATATTAAAATAGTAATGACCATAATTTAATTTTTCAAAAATAAGGGGATCCTCATGATCTGATGAATCATGTAGATGGGTTGATTGAAAACAGGAGATTCCATTCCCCGTTTCTTCAAATTGGTAGAATGGGGGACGAGATAGATTATGAATAGAGAATCCTCTCTCACCTTCCTTTGATGTAAAATTAACATTCCACCTGTCCTAACTGTAATCAGAATTAACATTCTCAAAATTTGACTCATCGAAAGATGGGACATGTGTAATAGGCTCATTGAATATGTCAGGTCAATGGGTGTGAGGTGAGGAAGAATTTGAGAGATTAGATTAAACATCATCTTTCATCACAAAGTCCTATTCAAAACCAGAATTCCACACAATCATTATGAAATATATCGCAAGTTTCTTGGTCTCCGTTGACTCCATCTTGAACTTGATCCTATTGAGAATTGGAAGAAACCGTTATAACAAGTCAATGTGATAGCTCAAAATCAGGAGGATCAAAGGAAATAACCGATGGAGAATGAGAGGAAACAATGTCACTGATTAAATTAGAATTAAAACTTGTGTTTGAATCTTGAATTTGAGGGGCGGGAGAAGACGGTGATAGTTTGACAGATTAATTTTCATGTTCTCCAACCTTAACTTGTGTGTGTGGAGCTATTTGATTTAACGGAGAATGAGAAGAAGATGAAGAGTCACACAGAACAACAATTTCTCCTTTCACATATTTGAGGGCTCCATAATGGAGACTTCTAAAATATTTGAATTCAGATAGATTCAAAGAAATATGAACAAGGTACTCAAATTTCTCTTTCATTAAATTTCAGTTTATGTCATCCTTAGAAAATTCATAAGAAAAGTGAATGAAACGATCATGAAAATCTTCAACAGATTCATTAGGTTCTTTTTTGAGATGGAATATTTTCTTATAAACACTTTCATAATCATACCTATCAAAGGCACAATGAAGCTCCTTGACAAGATGTTTGAAGGAATGAATAGAGGCAGTCAGCAATGTATAACACCATTGTTTAACGTGTGCTTCGAATGTATGGATGAACAAACTGCAAGCAGTATCCTCACAATTAATTTGATGATAAGTACAAAATTCAAGAAAGTGGAGGGTGTGCTCAAGAATAGTTGTTCCACCCTTGCCATCAAATTTTAGATTTGACAAGTCATGAATAATCCCCCAGGGCACTTTTAGATTTGCAACTCTAGAAAAACATATTGGAGTTAAGATTTCGAAAGAAGCAATTTAAGACGAGAAATTTTCGAACATACTTCACAGGCTCAACTTGTCATCTGGCCCTCCTTATAGCACCAAAAACCTGTTGACAGTGTTGGAAGATGCCAACAGGGGAAGGGGTCCCCTTGATGTGAAGTCCCAATTAGACCCCACATAGTTTGGAATAGTAGCCCGAACCAAAAAATGGTCAGTTACCAAAGTGGTGGTTTCAAAAGTGTCTCAGTTGCGAAAAACACATAGAATGAGATATGCATAGCTTTGGTGAAAGCAAGTCTATGAACTTTGTGTAGTTTCAAATATAATGCATGAAAGGTTCCATCACACTGGAGGGGAAATGAGTGAGCCCCTTAGAAGCATGTAATAGTACTTAGCTTAAAAGAAACACACGATCCATACAAGTCCATCGTTAGTTAACCTGCAAAATAGTTCATGAGATAACAACGATCATAATAACATAATAGCATGCATTCAACAAGATTCATACTAAAGAAAACAAATTAGTTCATAAGCATTAACATAAATGAAATGACACATATCGCAAACACAATAGGAATAGTATTACTACATACACGTCTTATGCATGAAGACGCTTTGGTTCTGAGTGTTTATTAAAGAGTGAAAGTTCAAGACATGCATTTACAATTAACAAGACACTAGCCCCAATAGTGGAACATGAAGCCAACACATGCTTTTCCAAAGAATGATATTCCTCCTATGCTAAAATGGAGAATCCAAGGCTACAAAGCAAATCTCCCAAGCCTTTGGTTCCAAGCCCCAATGCATGAGTTATGATGGTGTATTTATAACATATGAGATGACCCTTCATCTCCCTTTGTGACCTTTGGACTTCCCTCGTGACTCTTTGACTTCTTTTGTCTTTTCTTAACTAATGACTTTTCATATTCCACAATTAACACTTGGACTTCCACTTACATATTTATTTCAAATACAATAATACATAAACCATATGAGACAAAAAAGGGTAGAGCCTAATAAAGCAAACTAAATATATCAAGCTTGAGTTTGAGGAAAATCTAGCTCGACAGCTTCAATTTGTAGATCTTCAGTCACATAGTGATGTCAAGCTTTGTATTGTTCGATGGTCTCCTCAAACTTTGTGAGAAGATTAGGTTGAAAGTGGACTCTAGCTTTCATTGCATCTAGGTAGACAGTTTTCGAACCAGTTTGTGTCTCCTCCTTCAATATGAACGACATAGTATTGATCTTGGCAGGGCCACCAATAAACTTTTGCATGGTGTGTCTGTCAATCTCCAGATATTCTTTGGTAGCAATTTGTCTCAGCTGGTCCAAGTATCCTTAAACTTCCTACCTGACCGCATTTCTACCTTTTGTTTATGTGAATGTCCCAACAAAAGGGATCTTATGAGATTTCGCCGGAGAGTCCACACTATTGTACAATCATGCGTAGCGAGACAAGATATTGGTTATGAAAGTATTGAGCTATTTATTGTTTTGTATATTCGTCCTAACTTCAGATTTCTCCAACTCAACTTGTTGTCTCATTTTCTTAACCAATTCTGGCGGTGCACCTTTATACTTCATTCACCATTCATGAACTGCAGTGATGGTTACATGGATGACCTTCAAAGCTTTAACATTCTCCCATGATTTCTTCTGCATGTCATGCAAGGGGACAACTTCTTTATGCATGATGACCAACTCCTCATAAAGATTCATCATAGTTTCTCCAAATGCCTTCACTTAACCAAATATAGTTTCCTGAAGTTCTTTCAAGTACACTTGTGTGGAAGCCATCCTCTGAGTTTCTGACTGGAGTTGTTCTATATGTTGTCTCGCAACTTCCAAATTCTTTTCCATTTGTCTCTTCTCTACCATCAAATACTCTATATTTGCCTTAGAAACAACTGCAAAGGCCAAGTTAGCTACAGTGATAGTTTCAGGATTCTTTCTTGTCCATGACAATCACCTTCTCTGTATTGAATAAAGTACGATGCTTATAAGTACAAGCTAATAGCAATAGAAACACCAGCTACCATGAAGAGAAACGAGCAAAATAACACCCATAGAAGCAAAAGTGACAAAAGAAATAGAAAAAAATAGTAAAAGTGACACATGAAAAACTTACCCGAAAAAGCATTGCAAACCAAGTCCAAAGTTCTTTGATCTCACAGGGAAGGCTAGAGCTTCAATATCGAATGTGCAAATGAGCTCTAAGATTGTCTATTATATAGATCTAGCACCCATGGGGTTAGGTTAGGGTTTAAGACGTGCATGCCTAAAATCAAGGACAAAGCAACACTTGTCTGAAGATCGAAAACAAAAATTGTTTGCCACTTGTCAAACAATGATTTTGCACTCCCTATTTTCTAGGGATGCGCATTAGCTTACTCTAGGACACTGTGCAGTCCCACTGGCAGAAGGAACTGTGCAATTCCCAACAACAAGGAATTGTGTATTTCATTGACTCAGTGAATTGCACAGTCTTGAGAGAGAGATAGCACAGTTTGAATGCTCAGTGACCCCTTCTCTTCAAGATTTACGCAGTTCTGATCGTCAAGGCATAACACAGTTTCCAATGACAGAATTGTGCAGTTCCTAGAGGGAAGACCGGCAATTGGTGCAAGATCGGGGTGGAGGTTGGCTTGTGTTTAGAAGTTGTTTAGTTGTCATCGACAAGACTTAGTCATTGTCAAGACAACCTAATCAAGTCATCACAAGCACTACATCCAAAGATAAGTCTTCATAACACTAGATAATCAAAAGGAATACTTGACGAAAGTGAAAGATATGTTCTTATGAATAGAAGATAGGCTCCAAAATCAAGGCAAAGGCAAAATTTTGGAGAGGGTTGTAGCAGCTACAACACAGTGGTCATAGCAACAAGTATACTTGGTTGCAACCTCTGAATATCAACAGCTGACCACTATCTCTCCGCTCAAACTACATCAACAATAGTTGCAAGCTATAGCCCAATGCATTTAACAAGCACACTTTATTTTTCTACTCAGCAACAAATCAATAACCTTCTATTATGACATGAGCATAGTAAAATCTTATCTATATTTAATAGCTAGACTATGTCTGAAATATCTCTTTGAAAGTTTTGACCTGTGCCGAACCAGTGACGAGCTCTTTCATGGAGCTCTTATATATATGAGGGACGAGCTCTTTCATGGAGCCAAGAAGGTCAAAGGAGGGAACATAAACAAAAATTAAATTTGAATTTTAAATTTTATCTTTGGAGCCAAAAAAACCTCAAGGACCAAAGAAAAACTTCAATAATCAATCAATCTATCAAGACTTCTCATAGAAATCTTTTTAGGCCCTTGCACCATATAACGTTGGTATTGGCTTGACAAGGAGCATTTGATGATGGGTCTTAGGAGGAAATCCACTGATTCTCATCCACAAAACTTCAATAAGTGTGGGGCTTCTACGGTTTTTTAAGCTTTTTTGTCTTCCTCATTCACAAAAACTTCAAGAAGTGTGGGGCTTCTAGGGTTTTCTAGGGCTTCTTGTACTTTGGAGCTTCCAACTAATACAATGAGTGTTCATAGACCAATGATGGCATCAATGACAACTACCACTCAACAAATGTTAAATGTATTATTAATTTTATATTATACTAGACGATGATATACAACAATGCAAAAATTCAAAATAGGTTAGTTTAAATTATGATATAAACAACATTAAATAAAATATTTATGCCTTGTATGAATTTCATTTTTTAAATTTGACATAGTGAATACAACTTGAGATCAAAATTTGTATTGTGGTCCAAAAGTATTGTGCATTTAGACTTGATACGAAATCATACATTGATGTAGTAAGTTAACCCTTAAGATTCTGCCTAAAACCCTAGGTGAGTAAACAACTTGTCTTAGTGACCTTTGAAAACCTCAAGTTGGAGTATAGAATTTAAAAAGATATTATGCCTTTCAAGGTGTAAATAAAGCCCTTTATAGTGTAAATAAATTAATAATTTCTAATTAACGATTCTTAGTAAAGTTCATTTGCACATATAAGAAGCAATATTCAAATTGCAAAGCTCATCCAAACTCATCTACTTTTGTATGAAAGAATTATTTTCTACCACCACCAATAAATATTCAAATGTATTATTACATTTATATAATGCTATATTATGATATACAATATTACAAAAATTAATATTAAAATATTTTTAACTTATAATATATACAACATTAAATAAAATAGCAATATCTTTTATGAATTCCAATTATAAATATGACATAGCAAATATATCATAGTGGACATCAAAATTTTATATGTTGTACGCCAAAATATTGTGTTCAGCCTTTATAGGAATTAGTACACTTGCAACAAATATTGTGGCATCTTTCAATTTGAACTCAACATTTAGATTATTTTGATTTGTTATTTAAGAAATTGACAAATGTACAAGTAGGAGGATAGTTTTGTGATCTTAAATTATTATTTTTTTTATTTTATCTATAATTATTTGAGGATTTCTTTTCTTGAGTTTAAAGTTATAATACAAATCTTTGTTTTGACAATAACTTATTATGAAATTCAACCAAATTAACTTTTAATATTAGTTATCTTGTTCCATTAGTTATCTTATTCCTGGCATTATTCCATATTTTCAAGTTTAGGGTTAAGACCATCATATTCAAATTTTTATTTTGTAATAAATATTCAAATTTTCATTTCACATTGACTTAAGGGTATGCCTACAACTATAGGAATTCCTTAGCATGCCTACACCTATGAGAATTTTATTGTGCTTTTAATGCAATGAGACAATTTTGAAGCCTTTTATTTGGGATTCAAACTTACCCTATCTAGTATTACTAGTGATATGTAGTATTACTAGTGATGTGAGGTATTGGGGAGGCATCTGAATTGATGATGTAAAGGGATTAGTGATGCATGTGTTTTAACCCTTTTATTTAATGGGAGTGACAAAGTTGGGGAGTCTTTATTTTCATTCGCTATTTTTTCTTCATTAAGAAAAATAAAAAATACTTTGATTCTCTAGAATCTACATGGAAGGGTATGATAAGGATCCCATCATAAGAAAATCATATAAACCCTACTCATTGGGAAGTACAGCTTGGCAATGAGACCTACTCGAGTAAACTTCCAAACTTGCACAATGACATGACATTATGATGTTGGGATAAAGAGCCATGCTAAGAATAGTTGTTGTCAACCAATTAGAAGTGGTTTACCTCATATTTCAAAGGAAAATTAGTTTGAAGCCTTGATTTTACTTCCACCTACAACATTACTCACTATTTGAAGTAGGCTATTGATTAACTCATTCCCTTCAATTCAAACCTAATCAAGCTATCATCTTTTCCACAACAGTTTACTACAATTTAACCCCATGCCAATGAGGATTACTATTTTATATTGTATAGCTCTATATTGTTATTTTATTAACCAATAAAATGTTTGTTAAAAATTATCCAAAAAAGTCATGCAAAAAACATGGAGGGGGGATATCATGGAACCATTCATGGTTTCGGTATAAAAGAACAAAAAATGACTTGCTTCAAATAAATTTTTGTCAAATATAATAAGTGATTGCATTTGTTCTCATCTCATCATTGTGGTAACTCTCATTATCGGGTGATCCAAGGAATGTTCTAGGTAAAATTAGTAGTAATCATAACTTAATTACTACAAAGGATGATAAGCATTCCCCTCTATGGTTAAGTTCTCGTGATATTCAAATATTCATGAACCAAGTGGGACTTGTATCCTTAGGATTCTCAATATCAATGAAATTTATTTAATGAATACTTTTTTAAAGCCTCATCTTTATCAATCCCATAACTTCCAATTAATTTATAACATATTTCTTTAATAGAAGACAAAATGTAATCATTTGACTTCACTTCATCATCTATTTTGATGCATTGCCATTTAAGAGCTTCTTCACATGTCTATACTTCATGTGTCTGTTGGGTGCAGGAATCGCGCTTGAGAAAACTCCTCAACACTTAACTGTCAACCCAAGAGTTTCGTAAACTTAGAGACAAAGCACAAGCAATGCCAGAAAGGGTATGAACTTTTCCTATCTATAATCCTACTTCTTAAAGGAAATTCTTTGCAAAATCAGACATAAAACAATCGGAAAGGTAATTAACACCAAAGCAACTCTAGTGCTAGAATGTAAAAGACAATTTGCATGTAAATCAAGTAAAGAAATTCTACACAACGGAAACAATCTTAAATGTTGAAATGAAATGCTATGTTCATCTTCAGATGAATGGATAATAGTCTGACAAGTGGGCCCTTGCAGAATTTTGTCTTCCTTCTCATCTTCCTTCCACACAAACAAATTGTCCTTGCACTGTTACAATATGCTTGCACTAGTGCAGGTATAGTATCTTTATGCAAAAGTATATGTGACCTCCCTTACTAAAGACTTATGTCTTAGTGAAGGTGCTCTAAGCCTAAGGGCTTAGAGCACTCTGTTTCTATGACAAGAGACCAGCTCTTGCACCAAAGCAGAGCTTCCTTCACCTAGTTTCCAAATTACTTTCGAAAAGACTGAAAGATGTGTTGGAAAAGAATTGCAACTGTAAATGAAATTCTAAAGTAAATTATTTGTAAAAAAGGAAATGCTTCAATTCATTAAACCTTGCAAAGGAAATAAATGATCCAAAATGGATCTTGAATAAACCTTCCAAGTCTTCGAAAATATTTTAAATCGAAGTATAACATGGAAACTACATTGAAACGTAAGCCCATCAAAGAAATGCAGTGTTAATGCTCAAGGGCCATCAGATTCGAAAGATCAACGGAAGGGAGAAAAACAGTGGAGCAATCATCCATTGTTATCGCATTGGAGAAAAGTCAGCGATGTGTTTGGACTATGGCCTTAAAAGAAATGCGATGAAGCAGGCCCGAAGGATTATTGAACAAAACAATGAAGGAATTGAGTTCCATGGTAAACTGTATTTCGAGCAGGCTTCAGGTAGTAAGTGATATTGGAAGGGCTTCACCCGATTCCATACACCAGCTGACACGTAGCACGCCGCAGGAGAGAGAAAACCACTTTTTCGGGCGGGTAATCTCCGTGCAAGTGGGCCATCCGAAAAGACTGTCAGCTATTGGATTAGAGATTGTGGATCAACGGTGGAGATTGAGTGTACTTCTTGATGTTTCAGGTTTAGTGCGAACCGTCAGATTAAATGGTATATCGATGGGAAAGACTAAGTTGCGATGTTTCCAAAGGAAGGACTTAAACATAGGCCTTAAGGCATTTCGATATGTGATAGGCCGGTTGCGATGAGCAATTTGAGCCATCGGATCAGAAAAGGAATCAACGGTCAGGATCTGATCAGAGATCGTTGATCGAGGAAGTTTAAAGGTTGTGAATCATGGAAGCAGCAACCGTCAATAAGCGATATAAGATAATGCCGATAGTGGATGAGGTGCCGATCGAAGTGATCTGAGATCGGGAGATCGGGGTGCAGCAGAGCAAAGTGGAACAACAGACCATGCAACATTGTGATTTAAGACAGATGCATGGACCCGAAATATTATAGATGTGGGTTTATGATCTTTGAGATCCGGATTAATCTGTTTTGTAATGTATTTCCATGTATATTGCATATTGTTTAAGTTTGCTCTGTTTTGGGGATTTTGTTACGGAGAAAGGCTAGACGGTGGGGACTGTCGCGCCCGTCGCTCCTTTCGTCTCCAAACTATTTCTATTTTAAACATCATTATTCCCTACCGTAAGAAAATGAGGAAATAGAACGTGTCATGAAAACACGAATGATAACGAAGAAGAGAAGCGAAGAGACAGATAGAAGGGTCCAGCACAGAGGAAGGCGTTTTGGGAACCAAAGAGGATTTGGTAACCGTCCAGGGGGTCTGGAGGAATTATTCTTGTGGACTCGAGGAGTTCGAGCCATCTCAGGGATAAATCCCATTTTTTTGTAGAGACTCAGGAGGAGCTCACACATTGTAATAATCCAAGCCAGTGAGAGGAGAACAGAGAGACGCCACCAGAGGTTGGAGGTATTTATTCTCCTTACGAGAGCCAAGAGCCAGAGAGCCAGAGAAGCTTAAGAGTCGGAAAGCCAGAGAATCTTAAGGGATGAGAGCCAAAGAACAGCAAAAATATCAAATGATCAAGCTATTGCTGATGTCCAAGGTGTGTTGAAGACAGAAGAAGGAGTTCTAGAGACAGTTAACAGAATTATGAGGGAGTTGGTGTAAGCTAGAGCTCAAGATAGCTTAGAGCACTAATTGAAGGAGTCTAGTCTAGAGAAGCCTAGATCTGTCTGCAGAGTAAGGACAGCCAGGGGTAAGATAGTAAGCCCATAGGTACAGTTGTAAACCTATGGCGTTAAGTGTGGAACTTGTAAAAGAAGCATTACCATAATCCCAAAGAGCCTAGTGGAGTTTATTAGAGCTCAAGGAGACGTAGCCCGAGATATCATGGTGAACTCCATATTATATTGTTGTCTTATGTGTTTGTTTATTTGCTGCATTTTACTTTTATGTGTGTTTATATATCAGTTTAAGAAAATAAACTTAAGGCAATTAAGCAGTTAAAGGCAAACACAATCATACACCTATTTCAAGTGCTTATTTCCCCAAATTATCAATCATAAGCATAGATCTTGGAAATTGTTTAAGCTTTGGAGTGGGAGAGGTTCTTGTACGCTGACAAGAAGCCTTTAGGTACCCATTTTAGATCAATAAACTTCATGAAATAAAAGCATTTCAAAAGAATCAAACATTAATCTAAGTGTTTTTCATGTGTTATCTAACTCTATTAATCCACTCAAAGGAAGTATAATATGTTTATGATGATTTTTATGCAACTGCTTCCAGATCCTCTTAAAGAGATACTTTTAATACCGAAGATAGTTACAACATTAATGTCTCATTCACTTGCGTAATAACTGGAAACAATACATAGAGAAGTGATTCACCATTGGCTGCAAAAGAATGATTAAACCAAAGTGCAGGCAACAGCATGCACTGGTGCAGGAAAGAGTCCTTTGCACGATCTAATAAAAAATGAGTTAAAATAGAGATTGAGAATAAAAGAAATGCAAGAAAGATATCTCATAAACAAAATAAACGTAGCTAACTCTCAAACCACAAATCTGTTTCACACATTAGCTACAAAAGGCATTTTAAATCAGAACTTGAAAGATAAAGATTAAAACTATAACATCAAATAGCTGCAAATGAAATATCCACACCTTCTTTTTAAATAACGAAAGTGAGAGGGGTAAACGAGTTGGGTTGGCTGGGCCCTATCCAACCAGCGCGTTCCCCTTATGAGGAACGAAAAAGCTCAGCACTTCTAAAGATACATCAAAGATAAACTAAGACGATGTGTATGCAAATCATGACAATTCTCTTATATTAGTTGATCCAGAAAATGTACATGACAGAGCTATCCAGCCCCAGAGCTGAGGTGATAACCGTATTACATAAACAAAATTACAATCGATGGTTCTCTAATAGCCTTCTCCTACCAATATCTATATTATATATATTCTTTCAACTCTAGCCATTTTCATTAATTACAGACATTTCTTGTTCAGGCCTTTCAGCTGAACAGACTTAGAAACCGAAATTACAAACTTGGACAGTAGTTATAATACACATGAATCTCGCTTGGTCGTAACCTAACTTTGGAAAATATTCCATGATTGTGCGCCACCTGTTATCTTGATTCAGTTCATCAAGAGCTAAACTCAGGGTCAAGGATCAAGACCCATCCTCATGGAAGATTTGGCTTCTCGAAAATTTCAGACAGTCATCATGGTGGTGCAGGAATCTACGTGCACTGGTCATACTCATTCATAATTAATATTGAGTTCCATGCTTACTCTAGGAAATTAATATGAGTTACAAGAGATATGTAAATAGGCATGAAATCCATATAAAATGATTAATAAAGTGCTTACATAAATATTAATATAAAATATGAGCATGTGCGGGAATGGGTAACTATCTTGTACTAGTGCAGGAAGGAAGGGTCTATTATTGTGATAAAACAAAGGTTGATTTTGATGGAAATGGGGTAGAAAATAGGGCAATTTAGGATACCAACAATGTCCTCAATAATGCTCGGATTTTCTGTAACATACCAGCAATGTACCATTGGACTACTAATGCTTCATTGATAGTGTATGGGATTTGACTTAGCAAATCCTTAAATCATTTCTCATATTCCCTTACTTTCTCGTTTGGATGTTCTTTAATTTCTTTCAATCTTTGAGCCACAAGATTCTTAACGTATTGCGCTTTGAAAAAGGAAAAGAAACTTGTCTTAATATCATTTTCACTTTTCATTTGGTTTTCCATAAAATTCATGAACCAAGTGCTCACTATGAAGGGCAACTGCAAACTAGGCCATTTATTTGTCTTCGTAAGTGATGTCATTGGAAGTCCAAAAAAATTCATACACAAACCAATGTTTCTTTGGATCTTCATAAAGGGGGATATGATTCAACCCCACTTTTACTCGTGGAGGTGTAGTTTTTTTTGTTACCTTATGATTGTTCGACTGGTCAATCTCATCGACGTTGACTGTCAGTTGATGCATCAAACGTGGGGTACTTTCTTGAGTGTCGAATTTGAGTTTGGCATAACTTATTAATATTTCGTCAGTTTGATAGCCTTTGTTTATATAATCAATAAACCTAGTAACTCTGGGTCAGGACTCTTCAACGTTCGGCCTTGTATCTTCATGTTCTTCAACATATAATAATTGAGGAAAGGGGGTACATTCGTGAGATCTTGAACATGGAGAAATATGTCTTCATTTTCTTTATTATCAATCTAAGTTTGGTTAACAAGAGGAATTTCAATTTTTATTCGATCTCTTAAATTCCCTTGTTCGCCTCTTCTAGACCAAATTTTGCATGGTTCTCAATTAATATGAAGTCATTTTTTGAGGAATTCTCCTACAGTGAGACTTGATATTGATGCAACCCATGAACGTAGAAATGTTGGACCAGAGTCGTTGATTTCAATATCGTCTACCTACCCTCTAGGACTTGGTTGTAGGCTATTAATTTATGTAAGGGGGGATGGTGCTACACCTCTCAACTCATGATGTTGAGCATCAAATGAGTCCCATGCATCTTAGCTCTCACACTCTCAAGCTTGAATTTTCCTTCTCTGGTACTCTTCTCTTATTTATTCTCATCTCTTTTGTCTCTTGTCCTCTGCTAGCTTTTGAATATCAATTGACTATTTATATAGTAGAGAACAATCTAAAGTTATTCATTTATTTTCTTATCTTGTCGTTTATTTACAATCGATCGCTTCCCTCCCATCTTATATTATTTTCTTTTTAATTTACTTTATATTTCTTTGTCTTCTTTTCTTTTTCTCTTCTTTCTTTCTCACAAATCATTACCCCTCATGCTGACCCAACTTATTGTGGGTCGACAACGGTAAAATTAGCAACCATTTTTTATTTACTTAAGAAATAGTCCCATGCTTCTTTTGTGTTTTAATCTGTCTCTAACAACAATTGAAATTTAATGGTTCCTGAAGGGGTGGTCAATATTCTACTATGTGGTCAACCCCTCTGTGAATAATAAACTTGTGTAAAAAAGTAGGTATGTTACAAAAGAAACTCTCGTGAAGGTCATTGAAAATATGTGCTTTGATTCATTCAATAGACATCTGTTCTTCTATTGCTTGATCCTCATAGAAGTCATCCAAAATATTTTCTTCCCACTCATGCAAGTTTGTTCGACCATCGTTTGTTAGTTTTAATGTTAGTCGGTAGTCATTTTCTATTTGTCACATTAGCATTATGGTCAAGGAATTTTTTTATCTTGACTGGGGTTTCTTAAATGAATATTTCATGTGCTTCTATAATGAAATGTGTCATAGCTTTTGCAATCAACAATGTATTTTTTTGTGCATAGTTCTTCAGATAATTAATTTATGTTTGCCACCATTGTTGTATCTCCTCCAAGGTTAACATTTATTCTTACATATTATGAGTACGCATGTCCAACACTACCAATAGCGAAACCAGTGTTGTAATATAGTAGAAAGTACGAATTGGTTACCAATAGGGTAACAACAAGATATTACATAATCATATGCAACACAAGGAATATAAAGAAACACAAAGTAGTGGAGAACCAACAAAGCAACACTTTATATTATATCTTCTTAATAGCTTATTAGAATCATACATTGAGACATATGCATTCATATATATATATATATATATATATATATAGTCTGTCAAGACAGTCATAGAAATTTAATTGCCATAATTGATTTCAACTAACTGAATTAGACAACCGACTTGACTAGAAGATTTAACGACTTTACAATATATACTTATGTGTCAACTCAACTAAACTAGTCCACTATGTCAACTAGACCCTCCAACACTTTCTTATTTTGACTCAACATTGTTAGTCAAAACAATTCATTTTCTTTTCTTCTATTTTAACTTTGTATTTTCCATGTCATTAATATTGTATGGTTCATAAAAAAATTATATCATTTCTAATTATAATAATCATTTGCCAATTTATTGTGTGAACAAAACTTATGATTCTTTATTTAAATTTTTATTTTTTTAGTTACAATGTAATCTAACGATACGAACATATTTTACTCATCTCTAAGAATTTTTAATAGCCCTAACTTGACTAAAACCTTTGTTAACCTAATATCTTTGATAGGTCAAGTTTCTAAATATTTGAGGGGTCAAGCTCTGATACTTACAAATGGAATTTTGGATCAAAGATATATTTCAGGGAATTGGAGACAAACATGCGATGTATTTAAAGATGGATATGGCCTCCCTCAAATATACTAACAATTGTGTTGAAATTGATTTAAATATGTTTCTAGAAGAAGTTTGGTGGCTAGGGACAAAGAAATTTTGTAGTCACTACACTATAAGAGTGTCCCTTTATCTCAAAATCTCATTTCCAAGGGCCAATAATAAAAAAATGTAGAGATCTACATGTGGTGAATACTCTTGATTATGAGAGGATCTCTCTAGATGCAATGTCTTTTCGGAACAAAGGTAAGTAGAAAAGCGTATTGGAGAAGTTCCCCATGGTTCCATTCACATGAACGAATCCCAAGAACAAAGACATAGATGTTGAACTACATAATGTATTTTGGGAGCTATTTGACAAACTCAAGGAATTTCTCTTGGAGTTGGGAGGTCTCAAATTTGTTTAATTCGATGGATCGGTGATCTAGGATATATCACAATTCAAATTTCCCATATGCGTCTCTACTTCTAGACATGATAAAAGAGATAAGTCTAACTCTTTTTCTTTGGATCGCGGAAGTCAATGATAGCTTCTTGGGGGCAAAAGGAATCTCAATTAGATTTCTAGGGAGATACATGACCATATCTACTTTGAAACAGATACCAGTGTACTCTCAAATCTCTCTAAAGGGGAGATGGATTTGATTCATCCTCCATTTAGTAAACCTAATATGGGTATAAGGCTAGACATCTCAAACGAAATAGATCATTCAAATAGAGAGGTTCATGTTGGAAGGAAACTCACTCTTGATCTTGCACTTATAGCACCAAAAACTCCTAATAAGGGGAAATAATGATGCTTATCTCTCACAACATACATTGCTCAAAGGTCCCTAAAAAACTCTCATTCAAAAAGTTGATCTCAAAACTTTGTCTAAATATTATGATTCAAGAAAATATGATGGATGGCAACAATTGTTTAAAATTTTAAAGATTCCCTTCTTAGTTGGGAATTTTTGCAATTAGTTGTAACAAATACTAAGGAGGCTTATGTCCACACTAGAACTCTAATTTTAGTATGAGTTGGAGATTATGAGAATATTCATCTAGTCAATGTTCCAAGGGAACCACCACAATCCTTCTTCAAGATATTGAGAAGAGAATGTCAAAAAATAATCGTCATCATCCTTCATATAAATACATCACATTTAATGATTACTTATTGGATGAGTGAGTCAACTTATTTTTATGACAAAATATGTTTGATTATAGGTTTAGCCATCTATAGGAAACTCAAGGACATTGCGTAATCATTGGAAGCCAACTATAATTGATTTAAGCCATCATATTGATTAGGGTTGTTATTGTTCTCAATTTTATTAGCCTTGCAGATTTTTCATTTAGAGTAGCTTTCAATACTTGCAAGGATTTTTGCACCCTAAACATAAATGGGAAATTTTATCTTATTGGAGTGTTCCAAAAGTGTCAATATTTAATTATTTTTATTATTAATGTCAAAACAATGTTCTTTGGTTCTTGTTTTAAAGGATCTGCTAGTTTCACCTATTTGTGTTTTTCTAATATACATGAGAAATTTGATATGTGCCTAATCCTAAGTGAGCATCCATCAATTCTTTCACCAATTTAAGGATATTTTCATGTTACCAAGAGCAGAGAAGGTCGTAGTGATGTTTTTCTTTTTCAAAATTTTGGCATTTTCCTATCTACAAGAAAGAGGTAAGTTCAACTTCTACTATCTTTGTGACATTTTTTTATCAAAATCTTAATAATTCTATGGAAGTTATCAATTTTATGCTCCTCCTTTTGGAAAGCACTTATGTGAAGCACTTTCATTAGGAAACATTTTTTATGTTGCATATATTAGTGGGTAGTGGTCTTAATAATACTCTTTGTTTTTCAAAAGTATAAGGATTCTCATTGAGAATTGTTTTATCAAAATATTATATTATCTTTGCAACATTGTTTTATTGGAATCTTAATAACTCTATGGAAGTTATCAATCTATATGTTCCTCTTGGTAAGGACTTTTGGGAATCACTTTCTTTGGGAAATAATTTTAATGTTCTTGATCTCAATTATACTCTTTCATTCTCAAAAGTATAGGAATCAACATTGACAATTGATCCTTTGGAAGAATTTATTTTATCAATTCATTAATCGACATAACTTGATATATATGTCACCTTTGAAGTTGGAATAAATATGGTTAAATCACAAAGAGAGGAAATTGCTTCCAAAATATTGGAGAAATGGCTTGCCAATGATGTCATACCCTTTTCTCTAGAAAAAGTCAAGATTGTAGTGCTTAAATGAGGGGAATTTTAATCATAGACCTATTTTACTATAAATGAAAAACAAAGAAACAAATATCCTCCATTCAAATAGAAAATTGCATTGGTCCACATATGAACATTTCCAACATATAGTAAGAATGAATTGAAGGGATTTTGACTCAATAAGGGAGAACATTGCAATGAGGAAATTTGTACTCAACTTTTCTCGAATCGAGCAACTAACTTGAGCTTGGAAAAAATGTTATTTTTAGGATTCATTGGATGCACTTGTAGCTATAGAAGTGATGTTGAAACTATAAAAGAGAAATTAATAGCCAATAAAGGAATGCTCACATGATGGAAGAGTTAAACACTCTAGAAAAGGGAAGGGAAAAACATATGGCCTAGAATGAGGCTAAATGGGGAGAAAAGGGCATCCTAGTTAGCTAGAGGAGGAAATTTCAAATTCATTTTTTTTGTCTTCAAGCTATTCAATGTCAATCTAATTGGCCCTTTAAATAGTTTTTCCATAGGCCGAATGGACATGTCTTTTCATGGAGCTGACTTGAATTCTTTGATGGCCAAATTTTACTAGGAGGCCAAATTTACATTTTGGAGCCAAAAATTTAATTTCAAAAATTCAACTTTGTTCCTTTGAAAGTCGCAATGGGACTTTGACTCAAAATAATTTTCTTTTGACTCCAAGCATTTAAATATGCTTTACAAATTCATAATGACTCAAACATACATTATGAAGACTAGCCATAGTTACAAAAATCAACAAAAGGTATTGGTTCTGAAATTAATTATTGAAACACTGAGAGGGGCTGAATCAATATTTCTTTACAATTGCTATATTATGCTAGTTAAGATCACTAGTTAAACCGAACACAAGATTTAGAGTAAGAAAAATAATTTTATTAATAAAAATAGTGTAGACTTCAATCCTTTTACAAGTTATCGGGCTCCAACCTATATAATAAAATTTTAGCTCCTTCAAAGCTTCAACCCTAAATGATTACTCCAATCCTCAAATATCAATCCAAGCTCCAACTTAGTCTCAACGAGGCTTCAACCTCTTATCAGGACTCCAATCTTCAAAAAACAATCCAAGCTCCAACCCGGTCTCAATGAGTCTCCAATCTCGTATGTGTAATATTCCCTCTAACTAAATTTTGCTAAATGAGCTCTAAACTTTTTCAATTTTGGTGGTGGACCATTTTGGGCATAAAACTTAGGAAAAATGGATAAGAGGCATTAATTTAAATTTTGTGAGATGGAGGCTCCAAAACATTATAAATAAGGATAAATTAAATGGATGGTGGAATGTGGGGATCACCTGCAGGGGCAATTCAAACTCCCTTTAGGATCTTAGATTTGGAGGGAAGAGAGGAGAAAGGAGGTCAAATTGTGGAGCCCACAAGAAGAGAGGAGGAGCAACAAGTATAAGTAGAAGTGGAGGGCCTCATTTTGGGACTTTTTGCTAATCTAAAAACTCAACCTTTGTTCTCTTGAGCTATTGATCCATGTTAACAAGTTTTTTTCAACACAAGGGAATTTCCAACTCTTCTTCGATGAACCTTAAGTGTCACCCTAGGAGAGATTTTTCCTACATATTGGATTTGTTCCGAAGTTGGTTTCAAGGAATTCGACCTGTTCTGCATGCAAACTGGGTGCAATAGAGGGAGGACAAATTAATTGGAGCAGTTATAGTGCTTGCTAGTTTCTGGGGATTTAGAGAGACTTTTCTTAGAGACTTTGTCGAAGAATTGAGAGAATTTGGAAGGCTAATTCTAGGGCTAATAAGCAGGTCGTGTTATTGAAAAATCTAGCAAGCCTAGTTTGTAGGCTAACGCTAGAGGGCACAACAACAATTTGGGACAAAGGCCCACTATCACCACATCCTATGTACCCTTCTCTTCTCAAATTTACACCAACGAGACGATTCCTAGTATGGAGGAAATGAATTAGGATGATGGATCAATGGTGAGGCTTGTAGTGATTTCCAGGGTCCATTTAAAGGACAGGCTCAATATAAGGTTTTCATACTTTAATGAATCTTAATGGCTCTCCAAGAAAGACCTAAAGGTAGGAATCAAGATATAGGGATTTATGATGTTTCAATAAGGTTAGATATACCTAGAATCAATATCTCCAAAATGATATAGGACCTCTCAAATAAGCTCTTTGAAATAAGCAATTGCTTTGGGAAACATGTTGCCTAAGTTGAGAGACTTAGATTAGGTCCATAGAAGACCTATATTTTACGGATAATCACGAGAGGCCCTCTAAGAAGCTCACTAGGTTAAGGTAGCTAGAGAAAAGGGTCTATAATGATTTATTCCACCAAATACTAAGCGCAAAGCCCTCAAGAAGACCACTAACCAAGACGTTCAAGATAATTTTCAGAGATATGCCTAGGGCTTAACTTTTCTCCCAATTTGACAGTGGGAACGAGCTTAAATTGGGAGGATCAGTAGGGGAAACAACAGCGTAGTATCCTATCCAAATGGTTTTCTAAAGTAACCCTTCCAAAGCAATTCGCATCAAGCCCTAGCTAGCCATTTAGGACCAGCGTTGAATTTTAGAAAAGGGAGAAACAAAAAGAAAAGGAGGGTGATCCCCAATATTTCTCAAATCAGTGCCTTGTCTTTGGGCTATGGAGTCTATGTGATTCGAAATTTGGCCAAAATCATCTTTAAGGATGCTAGAAAATGATGCCCTAGCAAGCACTCCAACATTCACCCAACCAAGATTTATGGACTTTCATGGAAAGAAAACAAGTTATACTCCACTAGGAACATTATTATCAATTAGTAACATGCACAAATTTGCAATCCAACAATTATTTACAATGATATTCAATAATTAGGGCACAAAAGGAAAGAGCTAGTTACAAATCCACACATTAGACATTTTTCATGCAAAAAAACTTTCATAAGATTACCTACAAGGCAAAAAGAGATTTATCCAAATCTAAGATCAAGATGATGGCTCCAAGAGAACGAAAATTCCAGCTCCAAAGATATTAAAATGCATCAAGAGATCTCCAATAGATAACTAAGAAAAAGTGTGAAAATATCTTCAAGAGAGTATATCTAAGTCAAGTGATGATCCAATACAAATGAGGCTCTCTTTTATTCATAATAAAGTTTATTTTCACATATAAGAAGCAATATTCAAATAGAAAAGCGCATATAAATTTTGTATGAAAGACAATGTTTTCTACAACTACCCATAAATATTCAAATATATTATTTTCTTTGTATAACACAATATTATCGTGTACAATATTACAAAAGTTAATATTAGGCTATTTTTAAATTATAATATATACAACATTAAATAAAATAGTAATATCTTTTACAAATTCCATTTATAAATATGACATAACAAATATATCATACTAAAGATCAAAATTTTATATATTGTAGTTCAAAATATTGTGTTTAGCCTTCATAGGAATTCATACACTTGCAACAAATATTGTGGAATCTTTCAATTTGAGCTCAAGATTTATATTCTTTTGTTTTGATATTTAGGAAAGTGACAAATGTACAAATAGGAGGATAGTTTTGTGATGCTAAATTATAAATTTTTTATTATTTTTCTTTAATTATTTAAGGATTTCTTTTCTTTAGTTTAAAGCTACCATATATCTTTCAATAATTTTAAGATACAGTGTTTTGTTTAAGAGAAATCATTTTCTTATTTTTAACTAAAATAAAAAATCTCTTCTAAATGTATGATGTATTTAATTGTTTTTTTCCTTCCAACCCACATTTTACTGGTTTACAAAATGACAAGCTACTTAAAATTAGTAAACCAAGAGGATATGTATTTATATAACCAATAATAATTTTATTAATTTCTTTTGTTTTCATATTATTTATAAATACTACTATTATATGCATTGCTCAAATGGTTCCTCTTATAAAATTAGTGAAAGCTCTTTGTTTGACAATAACCTTTTATGAAATTCAAGCAAACTAGCCTTTAACATTAATTATCTTATTCCTCACATTATTCCCTGTTTTCAATTTTAGGGCTAAGACTATCATATTCAAACTTTTTTTTTGTAATAAATATTCAAATTTTCATTTCACATTGACTTAAAGGGCATGCCTACAACTATAAGAATTCCTTTGTTTTCTTAGCATGCCTACACCTATGAGAGTTTCAGTGTGCTTTTAATCCAATGAGATGAGTTTGAAGTCTTGTATTTGGGACTCAAACTTACCCTATATGGTATTACTAGTGATGTTAGGTATTGGGGAGGCATATGAATTAATGATGTCAGGGGATTAGTGAGGCTTGTGTTTTAACCCTTTTATTTAATGGGAGTGACAAAGTTGGGTAGTGTTTATTTGCATTCACTACAATTTTTTTAATTAAGAAAAATGTAAAAATTACTTTGATTCTCTAGAATCTACATGGAAGGGTATGATAATGATCTCATCATAAGAAAATCATATAAACCCTACTCATTGTGAATGCAATGAGACCTAATTAATTAAACTTCCAAACTTGCACAATGTCATGACATTATGATGTTGGGCTAAAGAGCCATGCTAAGAATAGTTGTTGTCAACCAGTTAGAAGTGGTTTACCTCATATTTCAAAGGAAAATTAGTTTGAAGCCTTGATTTTACTTCCACCTACAACATTACTCACTATTTGAAGTAGGTTATTGATCAACTCATTCCCTTCAGTTCAAACCTAATTAAGATATCATGTTTAGAATGTTTACAACAACATTATGCTACAATTTAACCCCATGCCAATGAGGAATACTATTTTATATTATATAGCTCTATATTGTTGTTTTATTAACCAAGGAAATATTTTTTTAAAATTAGCAAAAAAAAGTCCTGCAAAAAAAAGAGGGGGGATATCATGGAACCCTTCATGGTCTCTGTATAAAAGAACAAAAAATTACTTGCTTCAAATAACTTTTTATCAAATATAATAAGTGATTGCATTTGCATTTGTTCTCATCTCATCATTGTGGTACCTCTCATTATTAGGTGATTTCATAAACATTGTCCCAAAGGGACAATGTTTATGAAATCTATTGATGCATCTGCACATATCAAAGATGCACGATTATTATGTAATTTGTTAGATGTGTTTATTCTGGAGGTGGGTTCAGAACTTGTTCTCCATGTCATAACGAACAATGCTGCAAATTATGTTGTTGCTGGCAAGATGATTATAGAGAGGAATCCTACTTTATTTTGGACACCTTGTGTTGCATACTGCATTGATTTGATGTTGGAGGACATAAGAAAAATTCATTTTGTCAAAGATATTGTTGATTCATAAAAACACATTACAAAATTTATATATAATCATACATATGTGCTTCATTTGATGAGAACATTCACCAACAATAAGGAGTCGGTGCGCCCTGCCATTACACAATTTTCCATCAGTTTCATATCTCTTCAATCTCTCTTGAATTCTATGTGGGATCTGAAGAGAATGTTTCTTTCAGATGAGTGGCATGCTTTAACATTTAGCCGCAAACCAGAGGGAGAGGCCATATACAGATTAGTTTCATACCATGAAATCTTATGGGCGGGAGTGCAGGGGGTGTGCAACATTACTGAATCTTTGGTAAAGGTTCTTCGACTAGTTGATGGTGACAAACCCGCAATGGGCTACTTGTATGAGGCCATGGACAGGGCCAAAGAATCCATTCGAACCTACTATGATGATAAGGGAAATGAGGGGTTTCAGAACAACTCTATGGGAAATGATTGATGAATGATGGAACAACACACTCCATTGTCTCATTCATGCTGCAGGGATCTACCAGAACGCAACATTTGCAGAACAACTCCTATGGGAGGTGATTGATGAATGATGGAACAATACACTTCATTGTCTCATTCATGCTGCAAGGACCTAGCAAAACCCAACATTTGCTTACTCATGTGGGTTCTTATTTGATGTTGGAGTCATGGATGGATTTTTCCCCCGTGTTTAGAGGATGGTGTCATCTCCAGCAGAACGTGCAGAAATCTCCAAAGAAATGGAGATATACAAAATGGCAGGTGGCACATTTATCTTTAACATAGTTGTGGTTAATAGGAAGACTAAACTCCCAGGTATGTTTTAGTTTGTTTCAAATTTCGTTGTCTCTACAAGTTCATAACTTCATACTTTGCTTCAACTTTCAAATTTCATTTTTTTATTATGTTTAACTTATTTGTAATTTTGTTGTAGATGCATGGTGGAGAAGCTATGGTGGCAGAGTACTCAATCTGCAAAGGCTTGCCATTCAAATGTTCAATGAAGCGAACAAAGTTCCTTCTATAAACTAATTACTCCAAAAAATATAAATAACGAATAATATATATATATATATATATATAATATATTATATATCAAAATAATAAAAATGATAATATATTAAATTATTATTAGTTAATTAGTAATTAGGTTGAAGAAGCATGTCAAATGAGACATGACTCTTCATGAAGAGACACTTGCGTGGTATATAAGCAAACTTCGTTCTCATTTTAAACCATTCATTTTTTCATATTTAATATAATATTTGTATCCTCGTGGATATCTTTATATTCCAAATTTTCTGAAGTAATTAATTTTTAGAAGGAACTTTATTCGCTTCATTTGGTATCAGAGCCATGTTTGGCTGATCACCAGGCCTTTGGTTATCAACCTATCATCAACCTTATTGCTGGTTATCAACCTATCATCAACCTTATTGCTGTTATAATTGAAACGTTTCGCCACACATTGGGAGATTCTCTGTTTTTTAAGTCTTTGGTCATTTGCTTAAAAAAAAACAATTTAAAAATAAAAATAAAAATAATAAAGAAGAAGGGTATATAAAAAAAAGGAGGAAAGGAAATAATATATTCTGAACAAACAAAAAAAGTGAAAAAACAAAATAATATATATATATATATATATAAGTTTTATATATTCATAAAAAATGCATAATAAAGACAAGGGGGATCTTTTCTAAGTATATTTAAAGTATATTTAAAACTTTTTACGGGGAAAAGCCTATGGTTTCAGAAAGCAATGGTAATTGCCCATGGTTTTAGAAACCAATAGTAAGTTTTACATTTTACGTTTTACGTGGAGAACATTAACAGAGATTTTAGAAACAACGCATGGTAATTGCCCATAGTATTTTAGAAGTAAAAGATATCTTGATGAAGTTGATACCATTGGAGAAAAAGGTGTGATCTAAATAATTTTAATCTTGGTTTTAGAAACCAATGGTAATTGCCCATGGTTTTAGAAACCAATGGTAAGTTTTACATTTTACGTGGAGAACATTAACAAGTCTTAGAAACAACCCATGGTAATTGCCCATATATCAGAATATATATATATATATATAGATAAGATTTTTATAAGAGAGAAGTGGAAATATATTTTATAGATTAAAAAAAAACGATATATATAGAATAAAAGAGAAATTATATAAAAAGGGAGTTAAAAAATAAAATTATATATATATATATATATATATATATATATATATATATATATTATTAAAAAAATGAGATGATGTCCACAAAGAACAACGGTTTCTTTGCACTATGTTCTTTTTGTTCAAAAGAATATCCTATTTGCACTATGTTCTTTTTTTCAAAAGAATATCCTAATTGTCGAGAATCATTCAGAAATCAAAATGTTGTTTGCACAAAATGTTAAAAAACTTTTACCTTAGTCGAACTTCTAAGTGATGCAGATAAACAATTAATAGTAAGAAAAATGAGAGAATTAATGGCAAGATATAAGGAAATGAAGAAAACAGAATCCACATTGCAAGTTGAAAACCCATCATTGCTTCTACCAAACGACATAATCCAATGTACCAAGAAATTGGAGCAAAAAAATCAAGAGAATGGGAAAATAGCTAAACTTCAACAAAACAAGAAAGTGTTAGAACATGAACATAAAAATCTTGTGGATATGCATTACAACGAAATAATGGAAAAAGACGAATAAATTTCTCATCTCAAGGACCACATTGAAAAATTACTTGCGCAAGTGAAAAACACTAAGGTCACAAAGAAATAACTCAAGAAGCACTTATCAGAACAAGAAGATGAAACTTTGCGTTTAAAGAACCTTAATAAAAATTTATTAGAATAAATCAAAGATTTAAAAGATGAAAATCTTAAAATTCAAAACACTGAAAATAAGGTTGATAAATCAGAAATCAAAGAACTTTTACAACTGAAATACCATAATCAAAGTCTACTCACTCAAATTAAGAAGCTTATGGATGATAAGAAAGCATTAAAAGATAAGTTAGAACAATTCACTCAAGAAGAAGCATCGAAATCTCCAGTCGTAGCGGTCCAAGTTGAAAATAAGGAAACGAATGCCGATCCAATGAATATGACAACTCAAGAAGACAAGTCAGTTGAAGAAACGACACACTTAGATGTTGCAGTTCAAACAATGGACATGCCAAGTGAATGTTCCATAACCAATTCAACATCATCTTGACCAAAAGAAAATCTAAAAACTCCATATCAACATTCGAATCACGAGAATAGACCAATCAACCATGCTACGTATCGGTACCATTCAGACGAGAAACAACAAATTGATGTTCCAAATAATAGTGATGTAACCTCAATCCCGTCTTATGCTGACGAGTTGTTACAAAATTCTAGTGATCAAAATATTATACAGAAGATTAATCTCGGATAGTCTGATGCCTTCTCAGTGAGACAAATTTGTTTGTCACTAAGAGGATCATATTAACTTGTATCGACAAGGATGACTATTCTGAGAGAGAGACGTTCGACGCCGAAAAAGATATCAAGCCTTTTTTCGATCGACAAGCTTTTGAGGAAGGACACAATGTAACGAATAATATATAAATAATGTAAAATAATATAAATGATAATAAGCATAAATAATTATTAGTTAATTACTAATTAGGTTGAAGAGGCATGTCTAAATGAGACATGACTCTTCATGAAGAGAACTTGCGTGATATATAAGCAAGCCTCTCGTTCTCATTGTAAACATTCATTTTTTATTCATATTTAATATAATATTTGTATCCTCATAGATATTTTTATATTCCAAGTTTTCTGGAGTAATTAATTTTTAGAAGGAACTTTGTTCGCTTCATTCAACCTAACATGTAGCTCCTCGGGATGCGAGCGAACTGAAGTGTATTTGAAAAATACACACCAAGAAGCGCAACAGGTTAAAACTTAAAATATTCCAAATTTCAAATTAATTTTTTGAATTCATTAAAATAATATATATTTTTTTAACTATTATTTTATGACCATTGTACATGTTAGAGTCTCAGAGGCTTAATGACATGGTCTACGTCTACTACAATCTTCGATTGTAGGTGAGACAACTTGAAATAACACCTGATGTGGAAGCCATCTCATTGGATGGGATTGACACCATTGTTGCATGGAGGGTTGAGGCCGAGAGGCCTCTCATGGAGTTTGTCACTGATTTGTTAGAGCAAGAGGTAGTGGACGGGGTAGAGGAGGAGGAGGAGATGACACAACCCACTCAAGCTACCCATGTCACCAACAGAGGAAGTGGTCTACCTCTTGTAGCTCCTAGTTCTTCAACTTCTAGAGCACATCAAAATTCACTGCCAACTCCACTACCATCTACATCTAGAGGGAAACCTATTGCATTTTGTCGCAAGAGGGGTAGAGAAACTCAATAGTATTAGTTAATTGGTTCATTTCATTGCATATGACATTATGACTCATATGAGATACATTATTATATTTTTTGTTGATATTTTGACAGAGTTGGGATTCGGCACTTACTATTTAGGACATGATTCACTGTTATGTGTGATGTAGCACTAGAAATGATATTACACATCCTAATATTAATTATTTTATCATATTTATGTGTCAATGCATTTAGTTTATGTTGTAGATGCTTTAGATATTAAAAAAAATTGAAAAAAATGAATATTTTTGTATTTGCCAATTTTTTCCCCTCACCGATTTGATCATAATCGTGATGTTCGGAACATTGAATATGACTTCAAATTTCCAACAAGCCCATACTTGATTCTTGAATGCCCAATCAATATATAAATACTCACAGCTAACTAGAAACAATAACCTTCGGTGTGTAAGCATGAAATAGCAGTAAGTAATCAACAAACATTAAGATGGTGATGGAAAACAAACCCACAAATTGGAAAACTGAGAAGAGAGCTCTTTATGTTGGGATGATTTTGTACTTATTTCCCTCAGGATGATTTTGTACTTATTTGACTGACAATACAGACAAGATTGTGGAAACAAATCAGCATAAGGAAACCTAGTGGCATTCACTCTATCAAAGCCAATATAGTTATCTTCCAGAACCAAAATGAAAGCAAGCATATAGCTCAAAACACTCCTCATTTATCCTTGTCCTATGCAAAGTTCATCCCAAATTCAAGCTCACTTGACACTGAGATATAATGCTCAATCACAATTTAATTGAATTTGCCCATAAAACCAGAGCTTTTGAAATTGTATACAAATCCATAAACAAACGTAAACATTTGTACAACTTTTGTGAAAATCATTCATCATTCATCTTTTGACGTCGGGTTTGTTCCTGCCGAAGGGTTGTCAGCAAAGTACTCTTGACGTTTCATGTTGACACCATACTGCAAATAATTCAAAAAAAAAAATCAATGAATTCAGAGATATTCAAGCAAGAATTTCGTAATATAAGAATAAGAAGAGGATCAGTGTTTAATTCTAATGTTCAGTTGTGGAGAGCATGTAAATAAACAGTAAGCAGTACTTTGTACAAATGCCTGAACTGTTGAACAAAACCAAATGCATACCTCTCGCAATGCCATGGAAAGATCCTCAGTAGTCAAAACAAAGGATTTATCCTGAAAGAATAAAAAAGATCAAAGGATACATCATGTTTTCAAATAATATATAGATTTTTGTCAAGAAAAGAAAACTTACAGAATATCAAATATCAAAAAAAAGTAATGACAGTGAATTCTCGATCATAAATTCCTTGCAGATGCATATAAGCTAAAATAGAAGGTAAAACAACCATTTACCTCATTTTCTGAAAACTTTTAATCAAAGTTATCCAGATCAAGATACAGATTTGGATAAGGCTCCATCAGAATTTTGAAAAAGGCAGGATGATATACGACGGAGAAATGGTAAATACAGAAAATATAAAAAGGAAATCATAAAATCCTTACTAGTAAAATCTCCGGTGTGATCAAAATGATGCTAAAATGTAATCATAAAATCCTCATTAGAAATTAATGCAAGGCTAAACAAATTTAGAATTTGTTCTTTTATGGCCAATGACATCAAATCTCTTCATACACATATGAAGGATAATACAGTATGATAGAAGGTAAATCAACACACCTTTAGGCTGAGTTAGTCTTTAGCTTTCATGGAAGTAGGCCATAAGGTGTAGGCTGTAAACTTCACTATACAATTAAATATGAACTAAACAGTAACTAACACTAATAGTAATAAAAGCAGAACCAAGAACAGAGAACAAATGCACTAAGAAAAGGGCTCATAATTTATGAATCAAAAGGTAAAACTTAAAGAGTAATGGCTTACCTTTAGGCTGTAATTAACTTTTAAGTTTTGAAGCAATTGTCACTATCCAGTTAAACTCCTAGCTCTAGAATCCATGCAATAAATTAACATGTCCAACTATCAACATCCCAGAAATAGAGACTAATATATCTTGTGTTTGATTGGGGGGTTGGGAGGGGAAACGGGTCGGGGGCAAGTGTTCATCTTATAGACAACCTTTGAGATTTAGGGTTTCCAGAGTACGTGGAGTTTCTAACCAAAAAAACGTGTTTTCACAGGATCCAAGTCGAACAGGTCAGGATCCATCTCCAGTTTTCAGGATGAATTTGTCTTTTCAGGATCCGTTTCCATAATAGCAGATTTGTATAGGTGCTCTGTAACGTGCAATTTATTGAGCATCACCAGCAACTTCTGAGATTTCAAGAATATATATATATATATATATATATAATATTGTAGCTAACCAGAAAAATATTGATTCGAGTATTGACATAACTGAGCATATTAATTAACATCTCGTTAAATGTGACATTTCAAGGTACTTGTTACACCTCGTGTCAGCAGGGGCACATAGACATTTTTGCAGTATCTATCACCACCATTGTAATCCTAGGGTCACAAGTCAAAAGCAATGTAAAATCCATGTGAGGCCCTGCATTAGATATCCTAGGCCTTATGTCTTGTCATTGAGTTTGCATCTTGTTCTTTAGGTCGGACCATGGCTGGTCCCTTGAAGTTCACTTCGGGTTATTTTCATTCTATACAAGATTGAAAGGGCTTAGGTAAACCTTCTCAAGGACTAAAGGTTTTATGGGAACCTGCATTTGTAGAGGTGATCACCAGTGTATGGGACAATCCAACCCGCGTCAAGGTGCACTTATGTCTTTCCACATGGTTATGGTCTACAGACTTTGTAGTTGGCCTTGGCCTTGGTGAGGTATTCCTCAAACAACTCTCATGCATGGCATTCTCATATTGATAACTTTCATGTTCCATGAGGTAGTTCACAGTTCCCAATGCAAAGTGGTCTTGGTGGTTGACTCAGACAGTGTTATTTTCATCACATGGCATAATCTTGTACAGATGCTTTCTTACACAATTATATGAACCAGTGTAGGTTGTTTTACAATGGGAGAGTGTTAAGAGTGTTAAATTTGTTGTTCCAACCTTTTTCCTTCTCACTTGCTTTCTCACATCTTTTACAAGGATGTTGAACAATAGAGTGAAAAAAAATTTGCGAAGAAAAGATAATAAATCTTAGGGAGCAAAAAAAATATTGCGGGAGTGCGAACCTAAAAATCACTCCCAAAAGGAAGCAATTCAGGAGCGCGGTCCCTAGGCCACTCTCTGAGCACTTCAAGAGCAAGTATGAGGGGGCGGCACCCCTCGCAACCCTATATCTGGCTTGGTGTTGACCAAACACATAAGAGAGGCAATCAATTATCTGTATAGCAAGGGGTCCACATAATTCTCCTTGGATGTAACTACCTTCCTCCAATTGGTTATCATGGGTGTAGACATAGCTCTGCAATCTTCCATCCCGAACTTCCCCACAATCTCAATGCAGTGTTTCCCTTGCCCAAGGGAAATCTCCCCATCTGTCTGCCACACATCCATGCCTAGAAAGTAGTGCATAAGCCCCAAGTCATTCATCTCAAACATCGTTGCTAGGTCCCTCTTGCACTCCTCTATGAACCCCAATGAACTTGTCAAGAACAAGTCGTCCACATATAGGACAAGAATGAGTACCTCATCCCCAACCATCAAATAGAAGAGGTTGGCATCTGCCTCACTCTTCACGAAGCCCATTCTCTGCAAGTATTTGTCAATGCGCTCATGCCATGCCCTAGAAGCCTACTTGTGCTCGTACATGCTCTCTTTAGTTTGCACATGTGGGTCTTGTTGTTGTGTGCTACAAAGCTCTCCAGTTGTTCAATGTACACTTCCTCCACCAACTTGCCATTAAGGAATGTTGTCTTGACATCCATCTAATGGATTTGTGATCCAATATATGTTGCAAGTGAAACCACAATTGTGATAAAAGTATACCTGGCCACGGGAGAAAATGTCTCCTCATATTCTATCCCCTCCTTTTTATAGAACCCCTTGGCCACAAACCTTGCCTTATATTTGTTATGTAACCAGATCACAAAAAAATAGATCAACTACAAAATTAGCCTCTTCAAGGGGGAAACCTCATTTACATCACATAAATGAACAATTCTTGAATGATACAAATGATAAGATCTCCTTACTATATACAGGAATCTAAGGGGTCACAATATAATCAAAAGCCCACATAACAATAATAATGTAAGGGCACAACAATAACAAAAGTGGGCTTCTATGGGGGCACAACAATAACAACATGAGGAATACATGGGCACAACAATAACAGTAGGGGGCTATAAGAACAATAATAATAAGGGGAATACACTAGAATTATAGGGACCTAACATGCTCGTCTCCTTAAAAAAAGTGTTGTCCTCAACGTTTGAGTAGTTTTGGATGCTTTTGTATAAAAATTCCATCCTCCCATGTGGAATCTTCAGCAGGTAAGTTCTTCCACTTAATGAGATACTCGAAACTAAGTTGCACAAAACGGGGAAACGGGAAGCGATACGAAACGCGACCTCCGCAAATTTTGGAAACGGGAAAACGTGAATATATAATATATATATATATATATATATAATATAAAAATTATTAAAAATATTAAAAACTATTATATATGTGGCAATCATAAAGCATTAATGATACATTATAATTTATTACATTTAAACATTAAAATTAAATTTACATCACATTTACTCATGAATGATCACATAATGAAAATAAAAATATAGGAAAATCCAAAAGCAACCTTTATTATATATCCAAGGGCAAAATCTCAAAATCAGCCTTTATTTATATTAATATATGAGGTTGCAAGTACAATAAAGACTATAAGGCTGCAAGAACTATAGAGACAAAAGACTAATCCTCATCATTATAATCCTCATCAAAAATAGAAGCAACACAATGCTCAACAGTGGATGGTGGTGCTGAAGAAGATGATGCACCAATTCCACTTCCAGACTCGGCCTCAATATTCAGGGCAGCAAGAGAGAGCTCCAAATCAGGATTTTCTGCCTCCACATCCCATTCTTTAGAAGGACCACTGTTGTATTCTGGACCCCTACGAGATGCAAGGCGAAGGTTGGAGTGCACATAAACAAAATCCTCTGCTTTCTGTGAGCCCAACCTATTG
>APFE031684694.1:0-29743 GCA_000404065.3 Pinus taeda
AAACTCTAAAATATAACATTTAAAAAACTACTCCAAATATTAAATATTAAATGTCTTTGCAGAGCACAGAGGTCATTGGTTCTGGAACACTTGTTTCAAATGCAGCAACTTCTTCAGGGGCATTTATGAATCTACCACAGGATGCTTAGACACCACCATTCTCTAATGCAGTTTAACCCTCCATACCTTCGTTCTGACAACCTTGATGGTTTTGCAAAGTTCGATCCGTCACGGATAAATCATTCCTGAGAAACCTGAACCCTAAATTTTTCCCTAGCAAGGCGTGTATCCGTGCACTTGGATTATCCCCCAGCTCGGAAGAGCAATATATGTTTTGAGTTTACAAAAACTTCACATTCCTCAACGGATCGTCCAAGAAGAGAAAACTTTGATGTAACTACCTATTCTAAGCTGAAAATCAGAAAACCTACCAGCAATCAATTAATCCTATGTTATTCTTTTAACATTAATAAATTTATTCCTAACATCAAAATCTTTACGAAGACTCTGCCTGCAATCAATTAATCTTCTATTATTATTTTAAAATTAATAAATTTATTACATGATTTAATAATGCTCGTAATCCCAAATCATAATTTCACCTGTTTATCCACATTATTTTTCTATGGTTGGATACATAAAATAATAAAAAAACAATCACAGGATCATATATTACCTACGCATGAACACAAAGGAAAGTAGCATCTGCACTTTTCATTAGAGATAAAGACGAATTACAGTCAGGTACATTTGTTTTTCCATCATTGCTGCCGCCACGAGGGGCATGGCTCAGGGAATACCTTCTCACTAGTCCTCAAATTTTCCGGAACATTCTAAGTCATCAGCGTCATCTAAATGCTAAAATGCCTGGTTTTTGTTGGAATTCAGCCCAAAAAACCATTTGTAATTTGAACAATTTGTTTGGATCGAAATATTGACATAATATTGAAATATCGACATAATAGGTTGGTTCAGAGATTTTAATTACTTGTAGATCAACTCTGAATGAATAAAACTGTAATTTCCCTCTGACAGAAATTGAGATTTGCAGATCCAACCTTAAAAAATTTAGATTTGCAATTTCAAACTAAATAAAAAATAAACAAAAAGTTGATTGAAAAGTTGAGATTTGCAATTTCAACCTTAAATAAAAAATAAATAAAAAAGTTGCTTGAAATGTGGTAAAACCACCTGACTATCGAAACCCTAAATGCTTGAGAAGTTGAAAACCCACTTGGCTATCAAAACCCTAAATGCTTGAAAAGTGGAAAAGGCACCTGGCTGTCAAAACCCTAACTGCTTGAAAAGTGAAAAAACCACCTTGACTATCAAAACCCTAATTAACATTCTGGATCTATTCAGAGAAGTTTAAAACCTTGACTCACCTCCAAGAAAGCGAGAGGATTCTCCAGATAAAGGAAAACTAAAACCTTTAAATCACATCACTGGATAAATGAGGTAGCAATTTTACCTTGATAACTCTGCGAAATCTAATTTCCAACACAAAAATACCAGAAAAAATAAATGAAAAGTAGAAAAACCCACCTATATATAAAACGTTTTTCTTAGCCTTACACCTTAGGCCGTGTTTGAGAGCTCATCATACGTCGCAGAACCAGGCTTCGAACTTGTGCCTCCATTAATGGTAAATCTAAACATTACTTGGTTCACTGAAACATGTTAAATCTCAACACTACTTGGTTCACTGAAACTTTACAGGTTGGCCTGGTTGGTATATATGGAATGGGGGGTGTTGGAAATAATCGCTTATCAAAATAATATACAACGCGGATAACTCTATGCCATTAACGATTTTGTTTAAAATTTATGCGCAAAACTGACCAAATCACAGCATCAAACAAATAAATGACTCTCTAGTTATTGCAAATCATTTTGAACGAGTGTTTTCCAACAACGCCCCTTCATACACACCAACCACGCGAACATGTAGAGTTTCTGCGAGCCAGAGGTACCACTGTTGAAAACTTCTGTCTCCTGCAGCTGGGCGAATGTGGCAGTCTGATAAAAAGCTGTTTTGAGGATTTCCAAAGAACCCATCAAATCTTGTGTTCCATGAAATTTGGGGTCACACAAGAGGCACTCCAGATAGCTCTGCGCCACTTGGAGAACGATCGACAGAGCGTTTCGTCTCTCCACACCAGGCTTTCGCATAAATTTATAGTGCCGGAGCTCAGGTTTTTTATCCGACGGAATATCCTCCTCCGGGAAGCGACAAACGGGAACAAAAGATCTGGATCAATAAATCCACTAGCATAAATCAATAATTAATTAGCAATAAATGGTGTTTTTGCTCTTATAAACCAGTTATTAATCAGAAATGCCTAGTCTTTGTTTTGGAGTGTAATTTGTTAACAATGACGTATATGAATTATTGTATGGTACAGAGCATTATATAAAGTCCGCTAAGGAGGTAGAGGAATTGTAGGAGGAATTGCATGGCCCATCAAAAGTGATTAGAATTTGGGTAAAAAATTTCAAAAAATCTTGTAGAGTGAGTGTTTGAATCGTGTTTTTATGGTGGAAATGAATTCAGCACAATCATAAAACTCTACCACACCTAAAATTTTGAAATTTAACAACTTGTATTTACAAAAATCCTTGCAAGATTTTCTCTAAATATCACTGGAATTTCCCTAACTTTCCGAGGCAACTCCTCCACATGGTTATACTACACTAAAAAAATTTACACTATGTTTGTTGCAGCTAGTCTAATCATATAAATATATCATAGCCATGCATTATTGAAATAAAAAATTTAAGTTATTCCAAATTATAATAAATTGTGATGGGTGTATTGTTAAGGTATTTATGGGTAAAAATCTAGTTTGGTGATTTGTATGTTTTAGATGTATTTGGATCGTAGTTTCTCAAGTTAAATGTTAAGCTTACATTAATTTGGCAGCAAAATAAAAATATAATAAATCAAAACAATTATTCATGAGTGAAGAGATAATTGTGTCACTCATGAAAACTCTTTGGACGGAAGTGGTCATGAAAAAGTATACCCACGCTCAGTGTATTCATGATTAGATCAGGGGCCCCACCTCGAATAAAATTGCTATATCAACGATTTGGTGAGCAATTTTGAATTCTATGGAATACATCCATTCTCGGCTAGCTTGGAAAGTTGGAGTGAGCACCAAGGTTCACATCGGGATGGATGCTTGGTCTCGCAATGCTCATTTTCTTTCGATTGAACTTATTCACCCTCTAGATACAACCGGGATAAGGACACTAAACCAGATCGTGGATTCTGACAATTTTACCATTTTTTGTCAAGCTTGGAAATCTCCATTGAACTTGGGGATCCCATATAGATGGCATTAGGAATGGTCTAGTTATACAAATGCACTCTTGGAATCTTATATTCAGATTCAGGACATGGAGGATGAATTAGTTTGGGCCATATCTCATCAAGGTAATTACTCCCCAAAAGCAAGATATCCCTTTGTATACACAGATCATGAACCTCAGAATACTGTTTGGTGGTGGCGTCCGCTGTGAAAGTTAAAAAGCCCTCCCAGAGCCAAGTTGTTTATGTGGTGTCTGTGTCGCAACAAAGCCCCTACAGGGGATATCCTACAACATCGCTCCTTCCAAGGTCCCACTTGGTGCATTCTCTATAGATGTTGTTCAAAAAGTATTGATCATTTATTTTTACAATGTGAGGTTGTGACTCAATTAAGGAATAAGATATATCAAACTTTGGCAATTCCATATAGATGGGTGGGAGACTCTATTTGCCATGCTTGGGAATCCTTGTGGAATTAGGTCCACCCTTCAAAGCTTCGTAACCTTCCCCTGCTAGTAGGTTGGAGTATATGGATTGTTTGGAATAAACTCATTTTCCAAGACAAGGCATTCGATTGGCAATTATCATTATCTCATATTATGGCTATGTATGGTTTGATCCTGAATGATGACACCAATCAACTAAGCAAGAATATTATTGTTGAAACCATCGATAAATCTATAACCTCGGCTTATTTTGATGGTTTAGCTCAACAACAAGGTTGTGGTGGTAGGGCCATCTTATATATTAGAGATGACCATTATTTTAAAATGAGTATGCATTTGGGGAGAGGAACAAACAATTATTCTAAACTCAATAGGCTCAGACTCCTCCTTATTTTAGCTTTTGAGAAGGGATGCCAACAACTTCAGATATTTGGCGACTCCAAACTTGTTATCAATTGGTTCAATCTACATGCTGAATGTCTCGTGCACACACTCAGAAATTTATAGAAGAAATCTATGCTATCAAATCTCGTTTTGACTATATTTCTTATTGACACATCTATAGGGAGAGGCACTAGCGTTCCAACAACCTTTCCAAGGAAGATGCGCAACAACCTCTTGGTAGTTGGTTGATATAGGAACATCATGGACATGACTTTTACCAGTATTATCATAGGCCTTTCATGGAGCAACATCCACAGCGGGCTCCTATGCCCTGATGATACACAAATCTTCGATGCATATTTCATAGCAGCTATTTTGCTTTTTTGTGTCAATTTATAGACCTATGTATGTACACTTTTGTTTTGCATATCAGCATCATAGTACCTTTTATGGTTTTAGTAGGCTCTATATAGTTGTGTCTAGGCCACTCTTTTTGACATATGTGTTATATGCAGCATCTACAATATGTAATTTTCAATATTTAACATAACGAAAGTTACTAATTTTCTTTGGGGAAAAAATTGTGTCACTCACGAGGGTCTCGAGTATGTCTTAAAATTTTTTCTACTTGGCTACGATTTTTCCTTCTTCAGAGATTAAGAAATAAGTTAATGGCCTAATACAAAGAGACATCTTGCAAGATTGAATGCTTTCCCCCTTATGGACCACCAACATGTAATTACAAGTGGCGTGTTTTTCCTTTGAATAACAATGATGAGTCAACCTACATTTGCATATAGCAGTTAATGATGGTTGTCCCTACTGTTGGTTTCAGAATTGAGTTATGATGAGTTGTTTCATGTTAGAGAATTGTGTCACTCACTAGTGATCTTGTTATTGCGTCAAGAGGTGCGCAGTATGGTAGAGATGTTGTAATGCCATGTAAACATTTTATCCTATAAAAATAAAAATAAAATAACCCTATCTTAATTTAAAGATAACTTTAAGAAAAAATTAAGGTAAATGTGACTTGGTCAAATTACCCATAGTTTTTTATTGCAGTGGTCTACCAAGGTTACAATTTCACACAAATGGTGAAATTTTCACCAGAATCCGATGAAACATATCTCAAAAAATCCAATCTTGGAAGTGTTTGAATCAGTTTTTGATGGTGGAAATGGATTAAGCACTATCAAGGACCCCTGGGGCACCCGAAATCCAAAAGCTTAACAACTGTAACGAGGATTTCCAAAAATTTCTACAAGATGTTTTCAAAATCCTACCAAAATTTCCACTGTTTTCCGAGTGAAATTGTGGCCTCATTGGACTACAAATTTTTTATTTCTTCGTATATGATAACCCATAGTATTCATATGGCATATAGCCTATTTAAAGGGGGAAATTAAATGAGGCTAGATCCACCTTGACTCTGTATCTCCCAAGTGCTTAGAGGGATCAAATATCTTGAGATATAAACTACTTTTAGAGTGAAAAGAGATTTTATCTTAGTAGATATGGAGTTAAGATAGATATAAGCTAATTATTATTATAGTGAAGGAAAAACAACAATAAAACAAAACTTTATAAAACAAGTGAAATTACTTATTTTAATATTTTCAATTAATGTCACTGACCAGTGGTCTTGTTATTGCATTGAGAGGCACATAGTATGGTAAAGATGTTGTAATGTCTTGTAGACATTTTGATTCTATCAAAATAAATAAAAATAGAAATAACACTATGTTAAAATAAATATAACTTCATACTAAAATTAAGGTAAACTTGACTTTGTTAAGTTACCCCTAATTTTTGATTTCTAGGTTTGTGGTAACCCATGGTATTCATGTGGAATATAGCCTATTTAAAAGGAGAAATTAGATAGGCCTTGATTCATTTTAAATCCGGACCTGCCAAGTGTGTAAAGTGATCAAATCTATTTAGATGTGAACTTCTTTTAGATTGCAATGAAATTTGATCTTGGTGAATATATAGTTAAGATAAATCTAAACTAATTATTATTATAAAAATAGAAAAATAATAATAAAGCAAAACTTTATAAAACTACAACATATTTATTTTAACATTTTCAATTAATAGTGAAACATGGTTAAATTAGATGTAAGTCTATTATTATTATAGAGAGGGAAAAACAATAATAAAGCAAAACTTTATAAAACTAGCGAAAATACTTATTTTAATATTTTCAATTAATAATGAATTAATGGATACAGTTTAAATGTTATATTTTTATTGAAATTAAATGATATGAATTTTGGTAATATTATATTTTTATCATTTAAATTATTTTTTTAATGTATAAATATATTTATTGAAAGATTTAAGTTATATATAATTAATAATTTAAAATTTTAATTTTAATGTTTATATTATATTAATAAACAAAACTTAAAATTTTAATTTATGATATGAGACTTTTGTGATTTATATTGTTTAAAATATTGTCTTTTGGATTAATCACATCATTTATTATTTGGTAGATGTTTTTGAACCGCATTAGGTGGTTCAAAAAGTTGACCACAAAATAAAGAATGGTGTGATTAATTTGAAAGACAATCTCTTAAAATTTCAACACTTAAAATACTTCTACTCTATTTTTATACACTTATTATAAAAAATAAAAAATAAATAAAAATAATAAGAATACTCACTACAAAACATTTAATCCTTACTTTAAATTATGTTTAAAATTTATTTAATTGACAAATGAAATCAATTATATTAAAAAATTTGTAAAAACTAATAAAAGAATAATTTTAACAATCTCCATGAAATTATATTTTAAATCTCTTGAGATACAACCTCTTTTCATTTTATTTCTCTTAACGTTTTGTAGATCCATAAGATGGATCCAGATTGGTTTAATTATTAATTATTAATTATAATTAATTAGTTTTATGTTTTTTATTTTATTTTTAGTTTATATGTAGTTTGTGAGAGTCAAAATGTTTTATTTATCATTATAATTCATTACTTTCTTTTAAATTATTTTCATTTTTATTTGACAAAGTAAAAATGTTAAACGTGACATTCCATTACAAGACCTCTACCATATTGGGCTGGCAAATACCTCTCCATATAATAATAATTATACATTATAACATTTCATCTCATCTTTTAGAACACTTATTATTATTGTCATTTTTTAGTTTTTCATTATATTACATATTATTTTATTAAAAAAAATAGTTAATTACTATTAGAAAGGTATTATTTTAAAATTTGATTTTAATATTATTCTTTAAAATATTAAAAAATACTTTAATATGGAATGAAGTTTCATTAATAAATACACTACATAAATAATGATCTTATTAGTATTAAAAATGTTGCTAAATTTAAATAAGGTAAAAGAGAAAGTAGTAGAAAACATATAGGCTTGGTAATGTGATTGGATCAACCAATTAAGGCAAAGAAAAAGGTGGGTGGGTTAGTGAAGGGCAACTTTGATTTCATACTTCGCTCTTATATCAAATTGAGATCAATTGAGAGGCGAGCAATTAAAGGGAATTTTTTATTAAAGAATAAGACTGATTTTGAAATTGAGCTTTAAAAATATTTTGGCAAGATTTTGGACAACTTTAAAAGTTGAGAAAAATAAATGTTCGACAATGAGTTGATAGGAGTCACAATTGGGCCGATTCTAGAGATTAAGAAAGAACTCAGTTATTAGAAGAATAAAAGGGGCCCCATTTGATAATTTATATAATCTGAAAGTTAGAGATAAGTTCAAAAGGAAGGTCGAAAGGTGAAGGAATAAAACCTACAAAACACTAAAATTTGGCTTTAAAATGTCAACTTGAAATCAAACTTTTGATAATTATGCATTTAATTTGAAAATAGGGGTTAATTTTGAGATTGGGAGGGCATTCAACCACTGGATGACACATGCTTGATCTCAAGATCTGTAAGGCTATCAGCAACTAGATGAAAAGGGAACGAGCTTGAGATCAGGAAGGAAAATTGGAAATTAAAAAATGGATGAGGCTTGATTTTGAAGTCATGACCGATCAAGAAATTGTGACCCACACACATAAAGTTTTGAGGAAGGCCTTGATTTGGTAATTAGGGATAACTATCAAACCAAGCTTCAAGAATAGGTGAACTAGACAAGGGATGCCTTGATTTGGAAATCAAGGTTTGTGACAAAATTAGGCTTATTATGAATTAGGATTAAGAGTGGGGCCAAGTGGTCAGGTTTGGGGACGGGTCTAGGGGCAATCAACAAGGATTTTTAAATTTCAATAGAAAAACCCAAGTTTCAAACGTTTGATTGGTGGTATGAGTCTTGATTTGGGGATCTAGGTTGATATCAAATTAGGACCTATCCACATAAATGTTGGAGTATGAAAGATCTGACAAATTGGTTCAAGGTACTTCAACAAGAGTTTGAATAAGATTAAAAGTAAGATTTAAAAGTTTGAGAGAAAGAAGTTGATAGGAGGCATGATTTAATAATTGAGTCAGATTAAAAAATTGGGATGGACTATGATTACTAAAACAAAAAATGACCTAATTGAAAATCAAAGTCAATTTATTAGTTGGAGAGAAATTTGAGAATAAAGGAAAAAAGGTTAAATGGGGTGTGATAAAAAAAAATCACATTTTGGCTTTAAAATGAACAAAAACCTAAATTTCGTATTTTAATATTGTGACTCCAAGTAGGAAATTAGTGTCAATTTCCAAATTGAGAAGTAATTTAGCAATCAAGAAAGGAAAAGTTGTCTCATTTGGAAATTAGGCTCATTCCAAAAATTATAGTGAAGTTTGAAGGTAAGTTATAAAGCTAAAGGGGTAAATGTTCAAAAGTGTTCAAACTTTGACACAAAAAATGAAAACCCTAAAATGATACTTTTAACAATTACCTAATTTTGAAATCAGGAAAGTGCTTAGTAATCAAAGGAAGAAAAGGGGCCCAATTTTGTAATTTGGATTAATTTGAAAAACTAAAAATTAATCAAGGAAAGAGTAAGTGTTTGAAACTAAGACATGCAATTGAATGAAACTAAGTCTTAATCAAGTAAGTAAAACATGAAGATTGTATTTGACTTATCCATTTTCAAAGAGTAATTGGGATGCAAGTGAGGAGCCAAGATTAATATAGATCCAAAAGAAAGCATTTTCAAACTATAAAGAAAAGGAGGGTCCCTAAGTTTTTCTCAAAAATTTGGGGGATTGCTTAGGACCCAACATGTTTGACTATGGTTTACTGTATTGAATATGTTGCATTACCATGGCTAACAATGGTTGACCATATTGAATACGTTGCATGAACATGGTAGGAAATGGTTATATCACATAGTGATGAAAATATTGGAAGTGAACCAAGCAGTATTCAAGGAAGGAAAAAATGAAGGATATGACTTATCCATTTCAAGAGAATGATCAAGGTTGAAAACAAAGGATGGACCAAGGTAGATACAAACCAAAATAAATGACATTCAAAATAAAAAGGAGAAAAAAGGGTCTCTGAGGTTTATAGAAAACTCGTTGAGAGCTTGGCAATGTTGACCATGGTTGCATTAAAAGGTTGACTTCAAAGGTATGTCACATTGTAACATTAATTGATAGGAAATAATTATTATTATTTAGTTAGTTAATAAAATTTATTTCTATGTGAACTTTGAATTATTTACGTTCTTTTGGTTGAAACTCCTTATTGACTGATAGGTCATATTTATGATTTTAATGACGAAATTTTTATGTTTTTATTATCATCAAAATTTATTTATTAAATATTGCAATGCAATGTTAATACATTTGGTTAACCATGGTTGATCATTTTTACTATGGTTGACATTAGTTTAACACGGTTTACCATGGTTGAATTTGGTTGGTCGTGGTTGATTGTTGTTAAGTATGGTTGAGTTTGGTTAGCATTGCTTAATGTGGAAATATGTTTTGTTGACTATGGTTGGCCATGTTTGACTATAGACAACCATGAATTTTGTTGGGTTGTGTTTAGTTGATCAAAGTTAGCTATGGTTGACCATATTGAATATGAATGACTATATGAATGACCATGATTATATTGCACTACAATCTACATCTTTATTGACTTAAGTTGAATTGATACATGCATAAATGGTTATGTTGCATTATGACATACATAAGGGGTTATGTCACATTGCAATGTTCCTCAAGAGTTATGTTGGATTACAACATTCCTCAACATGTAAGTCACATTAAGATGTTACTCTTGGTTGAATTATGTCAAACTACTACATTCATGAATGATTATGTTGTATTGTGAAAATTCATCAGTGATTCTGCCACATTGTGACATGCAAGAAGAGTTATGTTATGTTGTGATGTTCCTTAATGGTTATGTTTCATTAAGGAAATCTTGAAGGGTTATGCAACATTTTGCATGAAGAAGGATGACTATGGTAGACATTAAGAGGTTTCTAAGGCTGGCATAAATATTGTTAACCATGGTCGTGTCACATTTTGTTGTACGTCTTGGTTGATCTATGATGAATCATTACATTCATGAATGGATATGTCACATTGAAATGTTCATAAATGTTATGTTGCATTGTGATGTTCACTAAAGGATATGTCAACTATGGCTATCTTGTTGGTAATGATTGACTACTAGTTGACAATGGTTGGGTTTTGTTGACCATCGTTTACTATTGAGAACAGTGGTTGACTTCGGTTGAGCATGTGATCTGAAAATGGGGTACTAAAGGCTTCTTGTGAAATTACAATAAACTCTCCCAATTCCAAAGTTTACTTATTCCCAAGACAACTATGATTAAACAATGTGGAATTAATAATGTGCTTGACAATAAGGTGTATGCTTATGTTTGTTTTAAAACTGTCTAGGTGCTGATATAAAACATATAATAGTGGAACAATGCAACAAATGAACATAACACATAAGATAGCAAGTTTAATATGGAGTTCACCCAAAACTCTTGGGCTACATCTCCTTGAGCTCTAGTCAACTCAACTAGGCTCTCTAGGATTATGGCAATAGTTATTTTACAAGCTCCATTCTCAACTCCACTGGTTTACACAAAACTTAGTGGACTTAGAACACCAACTTATCCCTGGCTCTTGAAGCTCTTATCCCTCTGGCTCTCGGCTCTAGTTTTGGCTCTTCAGCTCTGGCTTCTCTGAGCTCTCTCTCTTGGCCTTTGTGTGCCTCGGTAATCCACTTGACCTCCGCGACTCCCTCAACTGCTTTGCGCATTAGCTCTCATTAGCCTTGCTCTCCTTTTATTTTTCCTTTTTCTTTCTTTGTTCTTTGTTTGTTCCTGGCTTAAAGCCAATCTGCTCCCTGACTGGTCATTTCCTCTTCCTGGCTCTCTAGATTGCCTACCTCTGTCTGCTGGAATTCCCTTGCTCTGTGTCATCTTCGTTGTGTAACACTGCACAGAAATGTGGCCACTTGTCGCCTTACAGAGTGCGTGTCAATTTTCTTTTGAACGGTCATTATTTATGTTACTCCAGGATTTTCCCACAAAACTGACCCTTTTGCCAGCTCATCGGTCAAGCCGAACCTCAAATATTTACATGCCTTAGTCTATTTTATGTTGAATCCAGTCATCCATCGAGTTAATTCTCCATTGTTGATATGGAGCCTCTAGATCCTACGATCTCCATTTATATCATGCGAGTAAGTTGCTTGAAAATTACGCACGCGATGTAAGTGGTTTTCTCTCTCATCCGCTGGACACATGTCGCCTGGTGTATGGAATCACGTTAAACTCAGCCAAACCCACTTACCGCTCGAAGTGCACGTGATATCTTGCCGGTTTTGGGTGTGGGACCCGCCTTCTGACGTTTTGCACACAGTTTCCTATTCTCCTTCGTGACCGAGTGCTTAGGGCTTTCCTTCTCTGAGGGTTTTGTCCTATGATACATGATTAGCGCTTTCTGGATCTAGGCTTCCGATTTCCAATTTGTGTCCATGCACGATCTCCATGGGCCAACGGTCAACGAGCTTTGAGCAAGGGTCCTCCTTTTTCCATGCAAGCCACAGTTGCCATTGTCCAGAGGTCATTTCTGATACTTGTTATTCATAAGATTTGATTTGACATAATTTTGAAATAGTCATGAGCAATGTTTAAAGATGCGATTTCCCTTTATAAGGGTTTTTTTTTGCCATTTTTGAAGATTTTGCCTCTTTTTCCAAAGAACAAAAGGGTAACTTCTTTCTGCGATAACTTCTGCCTCCAAAGTCCATTTTAGCCGATTTAAGTTGCAATAGATTCAGAAGGAAAGGATCTCTGCAATGGAGCTATTTCCAAGAACATCCTTGGACTTCCATTTTCCTCTGTGAGGAACACTTAGACTTAGAAGTCTATCCAAAATCCATTTTGGACCACGCCTTCCCACTGAAAGAACTTTTGGTCTCCAAAAGACTGATATACTAATTTGAACAGTAAATGAGAGTAACAACACCCTCTCCTTTCAGCCTCCACACGCTTGCCTTGCATAGTGCCTCTGAACCAAAGCCTTTGACCACTTTCCCTTCTGGATGTGCTTGTCCTCCTCGGAAGAACTATCTTCCTCCTTGCCTTCCTGTAGAACTCCTGTTGAGATGGTCACAGAAGGTAGTTTGAAGTTCTCTGCCTTGATCATTGATCCAAGGTGGCTCAAACAAATGTGAAGTACATATGCTTCACAAAAACTTTCATTTGTACCTGTTTGAAAAGCTATCAATAACAACTGTTAATAACAACAGAAACACAGACAACAACTGGATGGACTAAACTCCTGCTTCACAAAAGAAATAGATTTCACATCCTGTGAATATCTCCATGTGTTACATCTGCATACAAATGATGGACTAGATAACAAGCCCACAAAACATGCCTTTAAAACAAATGACCCTTCAAGTCAAGCATGTAGAAAAAGACGATTATGACTCTTTTTCAAAAGATGAAACACTTCATTATTATCTTTATCTTGGAGACCAAGTTAACTTCTCCCAAGTCAACATTACATGCATTTTTAAAGCAATCATCCCTTCAAGTTAATTAAACATACATGTTCAAATGCAAGGAAAACATTAACATCCCTGTGTTCATGCATCTCATGCTCATGCATGCATTTCATCCTTCATCTTTCGCTTAAGCACACTGTACCTTTGAAGCTGAAATGAAATATGATGTTGCAGCAATAAAGTGAGTCTCTTACTCAACCTTTCCATTCACCTTGGTAAAAATCTTGCAACTTGCATTCCATTAACAAAGAAATGCAAATAGATTCATCAATAGACATGCAATCTTAATTAGATAAGAACTCTAACCATTTCTTACCAATCCATTTCAAAGGTCCTTCCTTTGTCTGCACATTAGCATCAATATGTGAATCATCCTCAAACACATTCATGGAATCTTCCTTTCCATTTCTGCCATCTTCTCTTTCCACCTTCTTCAGCTTTTGTGGAAGCATTGCTAGCTTCAGAGTCCAACACCTTTCAGCAAGATGCTCTTGCTTATGGTAGTAAGTGCAACACATGTGCATCCTCTTGACAGCATGATCTACCTTGTCCAATGGACCTTTGGCTTCTTGCTTCTTTTCCTTCAAAAGTTTCTTGTATGTGGCCACTCTCTTCCAACATCTAGAAACATGATGGTTATCCAAACCACAAAAGGAACATGCAATTCTCTTCCCATGCTTATATGGAAATTTACCATGCTTTACAAAATCAAAAGGAAGATGCTTAGAACCATATTTATACCTTTCTCTTTCCCCTTTATTGCCTTCATGAGGAGGTGAAGAAAATGAAGAAGTGGCTCCATTTGGAAAACCATCAACCTCTTCAAGACTTTCAGAGTTTCCACAACTCTCTGGTTCAAGTGTGTGCTTCTAAACACCTGCATCCTTCAAATGATTTTTCGAGCTATTGCATTCCTCCTGAATACAATCTTCACACTTTTGAGGTAGAGGACATGAAATGAAGCTCCTTCTTGGGACTGTTTCAATGGCCTTCACGACAGCTTTGGAACATCCTCTATAAGTCTGTCCATAACCAAGACCCAAATACTTAGGCCTTTCCTTAACTATTATTGGCTCAACAATACCTTGTGCATGTTTACCCAAGCCCTTTCCTTCATAGCCCATCTTTGACATTAGCTTGGAACTTATGCCTCTAGTATGTTTTTCAAAAGAACTGATATAAGCATTCTTGGAAGAATTTGAAGACAATCTGGAATGGTTTACCTCTTCTTCAAGTTGATACTTGACCAAGGCTTCTCTGGCAACAAGGAGCCATGACTCCAACTCATGCATCCTTTTCAAGTTCATATTTTCCATATGAAGTTGCCTCTCCATTTATTGCAATTTTTCAGAAAGCATTTGCTTCTCTTCCTTCATGGAATTCAACTACTCTCTAACTATGCTACTCTTCCTTCCATCCTCGTACATTTATCTGACCTTGTCCATCATGATGAACAAGTCTTGCTTCATGCCTCCATCAAAGAGTCTTGTGATGAAGGAGGAATTTGAGGAATCACTTGTAGAAGTTGTCATTATGTCAATGAACAAAAGAACTTCAAACAAGATAAATAAAGAACCTATTTAGCAACCTCTTGCAACAAACGTCTTGTGCTTCAAGGATTGCTTTGAGGTCCTTTAGGATAGAAGAATGCCTTTCACCCTTCTTCCTTCATGTTCTTCCTAGACTGAGCTATCAATAACTTTCCCTTCACCTCTACAACTCAAATAGTAGTCAGTCTACAAACAAGCATACAATCAATCATACAATCAACCCTTGACTACCCAAACACCTTGCAGACAAGCAATCTTTGCTATGTCAATCAAGCATTCTGATATAACCTTATTTGAAGGTGGGGTTAATCAACCTCAAGCTTTGATACCACCTGATCTGAAAATGGGGCACTAAAGGCTTCTTGTGAAATTATAAGAACCTCTCCCACTTCCAAAGCTTAATTATTCCCAAGACAACTATGATTAACCATTGCAGAATTAAATGTGCTTGATAATAAAGTGTATGCTTATGTTTGTTTTAAAACTGTCTAGGTGCTGATATAAAACATATAACAGTGGAACAATGCAGCAAATGAACATCAAACATAAGACAACAAGTTTAATATGGAGTTCACCCAAAAATCTTGGGCTACATCTCCTTGAGCTCTATTCAACTCAACTGGGCTCTCTAGGATTATGGAAATAGTTCTCTTACAAGCTCCATGCTCAACTCCACTAGTTTACACAGAACTCAGTGGACATAGAACACCAACTTATCCCTCACTCTTAAAGCTCTCAGCCCTCTGGCTCTTGCTCTCGGCGCTGGCTCTTGGCTCTTGGCTTTGGATTCTCTGAGCTCTCTCTCTCAACCGCTGCATGCATCGGTAATCTGCTTGACCTCCAAGCGACTCCCTCAGTTGCTTTGTGCATTAGCTCTTATTAGCCTTACTCTCCTTCTATTTTTCTTTTTCTTGGTTCTTTCTCTGTTCATGGCTTAAAGCTAATCTGCTCCCTAACTGTTCGTTTCCTCTTCCTAGATCTTTGGATCACCTACCTCTGTTCATTGGAATTCCCTTGCTCTGTGTTGTCATCGTTGTGTAATCCTGCACAGAGAGGTGGTGACTTGTCGCCTTATGGACTGCGTGTCAGTTTTCTTTTGAGCAGTCATTATTTCCCTTACTCCAGGATTTTCCTGCGAAACCAACCCTTCTGCCAACTCATTTGCCATGCTAGACCTCAAATCTTTATGTGCCTTAATCTATTTTCCCATGGAATCTGGTCATCCATCGGGTTAATTATCCAACATTGATCTGGAGCCTCCAGATCCTAAGGTCTTTGTTTATATCGCGCGAGTAAGTTGCTCGACTGCTACTCACACGGTGTAAGCATTTTTCTCTCTCATCCGTTGGACACGCGTCACCCAGTGTATGGTATCGTGCTGAACTCGGCCAAACCCACTTACCACTCGAAGTGCATGCGATATCCTGCCGGTTTTGGGTGCGGGACTTGCCTTCTGACATTTTCTGCACAGTTTCCTGTTTTCCCTCATGACTGAGTGCTCGGGGCTTTCATTCTCTGAGGGTTTTGTCCTATGACATGCGATTAGTGCTTTTTGGATCTGGGCTTCTGATTTCCAATTTGCATCCATGTGCGGTCTGCATGGGCCAACGGTCAGTGCACTTTGACTGAGGGTCCTCATTGTTTTGTGCAGGCCACAATTGCCATTGTCTAGAGGTCATTTCTAATACTTGTTATTCATAAGGTTTGATCTAACATAATTTTGAAACAATCATGAGAAATGTGTAAGGATGTGATTTCCCTAAGGGTTTTTTTTTCCAATTTTGAAGATTTTGCCTCTTTTTCCAAAGAACAAAAGAGTAACTTCTTTCTGCAATAACTTCTACCTTTGAAGTCCATTTTAGCCCATTCAAGTTGTAGTAGATTCAGAAGGAAAAGATCTCTACAATGGGCTATTTCCAGGAACATCCTTGGACTTCCATTTTCCTTTGTGAGGAACAATTAGACTTAGAAGTCTATCCAAAATCCATTTTGGATCAATATGGTTGATAAATCTTATCTTTTATTTACAACAATTGACTTTAGTAAACTATAGTTGAAAATGATTGTATTTTGTTCACTATGGTTGAATTTTTTTTCCCTTGGTTGAGTTTCATTGGCTATACAAAGTATAAATTATCCTACAATATGAGATTGACTTGATAAAATATCACATTTCCACATTATGGGGATTGCAATATTAAGTTGAATTTTTAGAATACGAGGTAGATTAAAATATGTGAAATTATGATATTATGGGGTTGAATTCATGATGAAATTGCTAAATTATGGCCCTATAGTTGTGAGTTGTAGGCTTCCTTGTTGCCATAATTTTGCTTTCAATTTTTTTGCCAACCTGAATGCCTTCTCTAATGAATTAGGTTCCCAAAGGTGAACCTCACGTTGGATGTTCTCCTTTAAATTCCCTATGAAGACATCAATCATGTGCTCCTCTGGAATATCATTTACCCTTATATTCAATTTTTGGAAGTCCTCAATGTGTTTTTCCATTGAACCCTTTTGTTTAAGATTTATCAATTGGCTAAAGAAGGTGTTTCTCTTTGTATCCTCATAATGTGTTATCATTTCCTCGATAAAAATTCACCAAGTGACAAGCAGTTTATGAGAACAAAGCCATCGATACCATACAAACTAACTAGGTTCTAAATATAAAGTTACAATGTGTACCTTTTCTATGTGTTGCACATTATGATGATCAAAATATTGCTCCATCTATAGTATCCATGTTACCATATGCTTTCCATAAAACTTCCTCATATAGATATTTGGAATATGGTGGGTCTTCAATCCAATGTTAGAGCCTATGCAATCATGATTAACATTTATTTTGTTCTAATCATGAGTTTCATCTAATACCTTTTCGCCATTAAGAAGCATTTCTTGTAGCAACTTTGTCAAACCTTCCATGTCTGCTTTTAAACCATTTTTCAAATCTTCCATGTCTGATTTTAAACCATTATTCAAACCATCCATCATAGCTTCCATTTCATTTTTGGTTACTCTTTGTAAGAGCAAAATTTGTTGCACTTGGTCTCGTAATTTTGATATATCGTGTTGCATTTTTTCCTCTTCTTCATGTGTCGAAGAAGATATTTCTAGATGCTTACTAAGTGTTTCCATTTTTTTCTTCGAGGTATTTTGAAATTAAAAAATAATATTTATGCTTCACTATGCCATTTGAATCACTTCAAACTGACTTTTCAAACAAAAGTTATGCAAAATTTTAAAAATACACACATTTTTCTTTCTTTTTAGGAGCTAAATATTGCAGTTGTTGTATCTCTATAATTACAAATCTCCAACATATTAAATTCTATCCCGTAGTATCCCTTTTAGGTTTCTTTCAAACCCTACAAGGATGACCAAGATTGGATTCTCAAGAAATAGTTATGCCCAATCTTCCACGATAACCTGATTATATACTAGTTTGGCAGAGAGAACTTGCACTGAATGCCACGTGTCACTTTTTCGACCTTCGGTCTTGACAATGATACCCAAAAAACTATAGTTCATCCTCTTTCTAGATAATTTTACTAAATTCAAATCCGATGCTCAGAGAGAAAGTTATGAATATTTTCCCTAAGTCACCTGTTTGAGATGGAATTTTGGAGCCTAAAAAACTGTAACTTCCTCGGATCATATCTCTAAAAATATAGTGAGAAAAGATCTGAAATTAGTACAAAAAATGTACCAATATTTGAACTCTACGTGGTTTCAATTTTAGCTTCTGAAGCTTCGTAGAAACAAAACTATAGAGAAAATGTGACGATGACCTATTTGAAGCAGTGAAACCCTAGAATCGAAAGCTCTGATACCAAATGTTATGCAACCAACTCATAAATAGATAGATCATCGACTTAAAAATGATCCTCTTTGAGAAGGGAGACCTCCTTTACATTACATAGATGAAAAACTCCTAGATGATTCAAATGACAAAACCTCCTTTCTATATATAGGAGTCTAAGGGGTCACAATATAATCAGAGCCTACCTAACAATAATAATGCAAGGGCACAATAATAACAATAATGGGCTTGTATGGGGAACAATAATAACAATATGGGGACTACATGGGCACATCAATAACAATGAGGGGGCTACACTAATAACCATAAGGGGCTATAATAGTATTATAGGGACTTAACATAGTCCTTGCCACTTAGTTTAATATAGCTAAATAAAGTAAAAACATTGAATTCAAGTTAGTGTTAAAGTTTAGAATCAAGTTAATTTAGGTTATACTAATTGGTATGTTGAGGTATTTTGTTAATTGTAATTCTGTATTATGGTGGTAGAGAATCCAGTCCTACCCAATGACAACAATAATGTCCTACTAGTCCCTCGCATAGCATGGAGTATAAAAATCAATTCCCATGAACATTTTCAATAACTATAGTTGATTTTTAAAAATATATTAGATTTTCTATAGTTTATTATATTGCTTTGTAAAATTAAATAATTATTAGAATACTGTAGTTAAAAACAAAAACATTTTTTAATTTAAAAAAAGATAAATATATAATGTTTTTGTTTGGTTGAAACATATGAAAACATTTGTCACTAAATATTACATAATAGAAACAAAAAATTAGAAAAAAAAACGTATTTTTAATTTAAAAACAAAAATGTATTAGAAATTAGAAATTAAAAATGTAATTTTAATTTACAAAATAAATAAATAATTATGAAAATAAATTTGGTTTGCATCATTGAAATTTTATATTACGATTTTTAATATACACCTACTCGTCGCACATACACCATCCTAAACGTACATTATGGAGTTGAAATTAGGCATTAATAACATATAAGAGGCCCATAACGATCAATATTTGAATACCAATATAAATAAATGTAAAGTGATATTATTTTCTGAATTGTACTTTTTATCAAATATTGGAGACATTTTTGGCCTATGAAAGTTAAAAAACAAAAATCCATTGATACCTCCTTCCAATGTTGACTTGCAATGGCTAAAGGTTGTAGCATACCCGGGGTCTTAATTGTCTCAACTTTATTTTGTTGGAAAACCAAACATTTTGCCATAAAATTTTGAATATCAGATTTAAGGCCATCCCAAAAAAATTCCTTCTTGACCCTGTGGTAAGTTTTTAAAAATCTTGAGTGCCCTCCTAAGGGGGAGGTGTACAATTCCAAAATAATCCTTTGTTTGATTTAGGAATTTTTACAAAGATATAAGCGGTCTTTGTACCATAATGAATCATTTTTCTAGCTAAATGTACCAGATGTATTGGGATCTTGCTGCAACTTTTGAATGAGTGTCCACACTTGTTCATTATTCTTCATTCATCCCTTGCTTTGATTATCCATTCTGGTTTGATAATAGAAATGACACAAAACAATGCTTCCACATCCTCATCATTTCTTGGGATTGCATCTGCAACAACATTTTTCTTCCCTTTTTTGTAGATGATTTCAAAGTCATAACCCAACATCTTTGTGACCCATTTTTGATGTTCTTCTAAAGATAATCTTTGTTCTAAAAAGTATTTAAGACTATCATGATCTGTTTTTACCTTGAAGTGTCTTCCCATTAGGTAAGGTCGTCATTTCTTAAGTGCATGTAGTATTCCCAAGATTTCCTTCTCATAAATAGCTTGGTGTAAATACTTTCCTTTGATTTTACGACTCTAGAAAGAAATGGGTGTTTCTTCTTGCATTAAAACAACACCAATTCCATTTCCTGAGGCATCACATTCCACAATAAAAGTTTTTGTGAATTCCGACATAGCTAAGACCGGTGCTTGACACATTTCCTCTTTAAGATGTTCAAAGGACTTTGATGCTTCTAGAGTCCAAGAAAATGCATCTTTCTTTAGTAATGTTGTTAGAGGTGCTTCTATTATCCCATTATTATTAAGAAACTTGTGATAATACCTTGTCAACCCAAGAAATCCTCGTACATGCTTTATGGATGTGTGAATTTTCCATTCCTTAATGGCTTTAATTTTGCTAGGATCTACCTTGAAACCTTCATGAGATACAATATGAACCAAATATTCCACCTATTGTACTCCAAAGAAACATTTGGAGCTTTTTGCATATAATTGTTTCTCCTCCAATACTTTAAGCACCCTGTCAACATGTTGAACATGATCCTTCCAAGACTTCTTGTAGATTAGTATATCATCAAAAAATACTAACACAAATTTTCTAAGGAAGGGTTTGAAAATGGAATTCATCAAACCTTGAAATGTAGAAGATGCATTGGTAAGGCCAAAAGGCATGACTAAAAATTCATAATGATCCTCATGAGTTCTAAATGTTTCTTTTTGAATGTATTCAGTCTTCATTATGATTTGATGATATCCTAAATGAAAATCCAACTTGGTGAAGTAAATTTCTCCATGTAATTCATCCAATAATTCATCAATGATAAGAATGGGACATTTATCTTTAATAGTAAGCTTGTTGATCTCCCTATAATTTGGACACATGCATCATGATCTATCCGTCTTTTTTGTACCAATACCATTAGAGCAGAGAAAGAACTTTGACTAAGTTGAGCTATACCAACCTCTAGCATTTCTGTAACCATATGTTCAATTTCACTCTTTTGGGCATATGGATATTTGTAAGGCCTGATATTTGGGGGTACACTTCCTGGAATCGGATGAATAGCATGATCATGATCATGAATATGAGGGAGGCCTTTGAGAGTGTCAAATACCTTGGAATGATTGTCCAAAACGTTTTGGAGATCTGGAGAAATGGATGATTTCAATATGGGAACTTCTAGAGAACATAATTGTGCAATTACACCCCATTTCTCTTTCTTTAGAAGCTTTGTCATGTTGTTAGAGTTGATTATATTTCATGGTTCCCCTATGATACCCCTTATTTCAACTTCATTTCCTTCCCAAAAAATTTGAAGAAAAGTTCTTGAAAATTAAAAGCTATTGTACCTAAAGGTTGTACCCATTGGACTCCTAGTACAGCATCAGCACCACCCATTGGAATGGAAAGCATTGAACTATTCATTACATATTCTCCCATGGATAGCTTGATATTATGGCACTTTCCATAGCAATTTATGGTTCCTCCATTTGAAACCATCACTTGCCACTCTGGTGCTGGATATATGAAGCAATTCAATTCCTTGGCTATCTTACAATGAATAAAATTATGGGTACTACCCGAATCAATCAACACTATTTCCTTTTTTTTTTCTTGATATGTCCTTCTATATTGAGAGTTTGAGGAGTGGTAATTCCTGCCAATGCATTACAAGATATGGTTGGATTCATTTTTTCTTTCTTTAGGGTTAGTTCTTAATGCATATCCTCTTATTTTGACATTTATTGTTCATTTTCTTCCCCCTGTTCACAATCTATGTAAAATAATTTCTTCTTAGCACACTTATGACCTTTAGTGTATTTTCTATCAAAACTGTAACAAAGCCCTTTTTCTCTTTTTACTTCCAATTTTTGTGGTGTCAACCTTGTAGGCTGTGGAAGGCTAGGGGAAGCAACACTTCCACCTTTATAGTTGTGAGTGGTAGGCTTCCTTGTTTCCATAATTTTTCTTTCAATTTTTCTTGCCAACTTGAATGCCTTCTCTAATGAATCAGGTTCCCAAAGGTGAACCTCATGTTGGATTTTATCCTTTAAATTCCCTATGAACACATCAATTCTATGCTCCTCGGAATATTTTTTACTCTTATATTCAATTTTTGGAATTCCTGAATGTGCTCCACCATTGAACCCCTTTGTTTGATATTTATCAATTGGCTAAAAAGGTGTTGCTTTTTGTATCCTCATAATGTGCTATCATTTCCTCCATAAAAATGGACCAAGTGACAATTTTTTTACAAGATTAAGGCCATTAATACCATACAAATTGATTGGGTTCTAAATATAAAGTTTCAATGCATACCTTTTGTGTGTTTTTCACATTATGGAGATCGAAATATTGCTCCATCTGTAGTATCCATGTTACAGGATCCTTCCCATCAAACTTCCTCATATCAATATTTGGAACATAGTGGGTCTTCAATCCAACATTAGATTCTATGGAATCATGATTAACGTTTCTTTTGTTCTCATCATGAGTTTCCTCTACTACCTTTTCACCATTGGGAAGCATTTCTTGAAGCAACTTTGTCAAACCTCTTTTCAAACCTTCCATGTGTTTCTTCAAATCTTCAATGTTTACTTCTAAGTCATCCATCTTAGGTTCCACACCATTAATCTTATCTTCCATGCCATTCATCTTAGCTTCCATGCCATTCATCTTAGCTTCCACGTCTTTCTTTAAACCATCCATATTAGTTTCTATTACTTTTTGTGAGAGTGAAATTTGTTGCACTTGGTCTCATAATTTTGATATGTCATGTTGCATTTCTCTCTCTTCTTCATGAGTCATGGTAGAGCTTTTAGGTTGCTTAGTAGGTGTTTCTATTTTCTTTATTTTGGGCATCAATTAATGATAATTATGCTTCACTATTCCCTTTGAATTACTCCAAACTATTTTTTCAAACCAAACTTATGCAATGTTTTTAAAAGACTACACACCTTTTTTCGCTTTGTAGGAGCTCAATATTGAATCTATTGTATCTCTGTAATTTCAAATCTTCAAGATTTGAAATTTCATCATTTAGTAGCCCTCTGAATCATCTTTCCAATTCCACAATTCTGATCAAGATTGGATTCTCCAAGAAAGATTTAGTCCAAATATCCCACGATGGCCTGATTATAGACTAGTTCAGTAGAGCAAACTTGTACAAAGTGCCACATGTCATTGTTTCAACCTTCAGATTTAGAAACAATACACAAAAAATTAAAGTCCATTCTCTTTTTGTAAACTTTTTATGAAGTTTCAATATGATGCTCAAAGACAAAGTTATGACGATTTTCCCTAGGTCACTTATTTGAGATATAATTCAGGGGCCTAAAAAACCCCTAACTTCTTTGGATCATATCTCAGAAAATATAATGAGACAAGATCTAAAATTTAGATCGAAGGTTCATCACGATTTCGACTCAAATGGGTTTTAATTTAAGATTTTAGAATGTCATAGAAAACAATTTATAATAAAATTCCATGACGACCTGTTTGAAGCAGCGAAACCCTATAATCTATAAAGCTCTGATACCAAATGTTATGCAACAAGCTCACAAGATAGAAGAAAAAATGGATAAATGACTTCAAAATCAACCTCTTCAAGGGGGAAACCTCCTTTACATTATAGAAACAAATAATTCTTGGATGATACAAATGACAAGGCATCCTTTCTATATATAGGAATTTAAGGGGTCTTAATACAATCAGAGCATACAAAACAATAATATTGTAGGGGCACAACAATAACAATAGTGTTCTTCTATGGGGCATAATAATAACAATAATTGGGTTTGACTAATAACAATAACGGTTTACACAAGCAGTATAGGGACCTAACACTATCATATTCGTCCTTGATGTACTTTGTTATTTCCCTTGTCCTTTGGCTACTATAAAATTTTTCTACCATGTGGTCTACTCCTTTACACCATAATTAGCCTTGCTGCCCATATCGAAAAATCCTTTCCCTCTTGTTCAACCCTCGACTACCACACAAACCTCTATGTAGCCCTTCATCTTCCTTGGGCATCAACTTATAGTCCCACGACCTTCCTCTTCTGGATCTAACACACATTAGCTAGAAATTCTATGCCTCTTCCAACCTTGACTGCCCTATTGAAGGAATCTACCTATGCTCTAGTAACTTTGATAAGCACCTAAAATGTTCCTTAAGGCTTGTTTCCATTACTACTTACCCTCGGCCAGCCTACAGTTGTCTCACAGCTCTAGGACCTTCTTGTCTGAACCTTCTATGACCTTTACAAAGCCTATTCTATAGCTTCAGCATAGATCAATGAGGCCCTAAAAATATTAATCGACCTCTCTTTCCATGTGTCCCATCTCCTAGGGTTGAGCTGGCCTATAACCATATCTAGTTCACTTTGTGTCTGCCCTATTCTAGGTTTGTGGTCAATGCTTAGACACAGAACTTCTGTGACTGCCCTATTATTTACCTCAGTTTCTTTCGAGATCAACAAATATTCTTGTGGGTGCTCCTAACCAACCTTGGCCTAATTTATTCAATCTAAGACAACCTTTATCGACTTTAGACAAACCTTTGGAAAAAACCTTACACAGACTTCTATAGAATATATCTTCCTCACTTGGCCCTCCAAGGATGGTCTTCACAAGGCTACAATGTCTCCCTCCTTGGTTGTGGATCCTTCCCATCACCGTAAAGAGACCTAAATGTGCTTCAAAAAACCTCCAAGCACCTCAACCTCCTTAAACATAGGATACTACTCTTCTTCTATAAGTTGCAACTTTCTTTAGGGCATATCACCTCTACAAATGATGTCCATCTCACTTTTATGTCTATGCCTCTCCTTTGGCCTCTTATTTATAGAGCTTGTGAGAGTGACTTGGGGGTCTCATTTTTTCTTCAAGAAACCTATATTTCACCACTCGAAAAAAAAATTAGAATATTAAATCATTGTTTTGGCTCCAAAACCCCAAGTCTTGGGTACATTGCCTAACAAGATCCTTTTTCTGGGTTAAATACCTTATGATCTACCCAAATTTCGACACTCCTTCTCAGTGAGGAAGGTATTTCCATGTCTTTCTCGTAGAAATATCTAGTTCTATGACTTTCCTTGCATGCCCATGTTTGTGTTTGCATGATGCGTGACTTTCCTTGCAAGGCCATAATTGTCCTTGCATGTGACACATCTTCTTTGTGCATGATCATGTGTTATCTTTCAAGGTGCATGAATATACTCACATGTATCATGAATTTTATTATGTGATGCATGGCTATCTTCGCATGGTCTACGAATTTCCTTTTACCACCATGATTTTCCTTGCATGGTTTGTAATTATCCTTGAATGGGCTAAAAACTCCATTCTCTCTCTTGAATCTATTCCACTACGTAACTGACATTCATTCACAATCTCCTTCTTGAGCTAAACTCCCTCTGAGCTTCCACAACCTCCCTACAGCTGAACTTGTGTTCTTTCAAAGTAAGTCTTGAGCTACAATTGAACATTGGGCCTAGTTCACTCTAGACCACCACAACTCAACTCTACATGAATCCTCATCCTCCTGAGTCAAATACCTCATGTGCACATGGTTCCACTACCAGATGTGCAACTCCATAACCTAATGAAGATTTTATCTCGTGATTAAATTGTCATCCACATAGTGCTACCTTGTCCATGATAACGCACTCCCTGCTAAGGCACCCGAATGTCGCAAAATAGTTGAAAAATCATTGAAAATCCATGTTATACAACTCACAACTCAACATACTATTATTCATCAAGTTCTCCACCAATCCACTAGAACTCCTATACTATCTCATTACCAAACTAGTCAAGACCACATATCCAGGTTCTCTGTTTAACATTCTACTTCATGTCTAGTCAACTGAGAGTTGGAAACATTGCTATTTCCTATGACAGTCTCATAGCTACCTCCTAAAGTCACGTGCACACTCTAATCTACCTTCCCTTCAAAGTAGCTTCAAAACCATGTTAGAATTTCTATGTGCCCTAGGTCAGGTTTATGCCCTAGTTAGGAGCACAAACATACTAGATATGCCCAAGTTTAAACACTTCACATAGTGGAATATAACAACAAATAGATCAATAACAATATACAATATTTTGGCCCAAATCACATTTCTCATTTTTCCATCAATAAGAAAATGTCAGGGCTCTCGTACCATGGATCATGGCCCTTTACAAATCATAAAACAATGCTATAGTACACAGTCTCTCCTTTGAATGAAACCTAGGGTTGAGGCTTAGTCCAATAGATCCTCAAATATGCAATAAAACAAAGAGAAAACAACCTTACTTGTTGTTTTTTGTCCTTTGCAAGAAACCCTTTCTATCCTCTTTGTCCTTGATGTACCTTGTTGTATCCCATGTCCTTTGGTTACTACAAACTTCTTCTACTACATCATCTACTCCTTTAGACTGTAATTAGTCTTACTTCCAACCTAGCAGACTCCTTTCCCTATCGTTCATCCCTTGGCTACTGCATACACCTTTGTCTTTCCCTTTATCTGCCTTGGGCCTCAACTTATAGTCCCATAGCCCTCCACTTATGGATTTGGAAGACCTCATCTAGTAATTCTATGCCTTAGATACCCTTTTGAAGGCATATACATATGCTCTAGTAACTCTAATCAGGCCTTGGCATGTTCCCTAAGGCTTGTTTCCTTAACTACTTACCATCGTCTAGCATCCAATTCTACGAGGATCCAACCTAGGGTCCTATAACTAAAACTAAATTAATTTAATTTAAATACAATAAGAAAGGAAATAACTTAATTATAGCTTCACATTTATCTGATGATAATATACAAGTAAAATTTATTTACAACATATTAAACAGGTAATAATTTTCATTGCAATAATTTACATAAGTAATCAACAAATGGAATAATACCTATCCTAGTAGCTTGGTTGGGGTGCTCCTAACTCTGTTGGGATGTTCCTCTTAGCTATATGATTGAATTTACCTCTCAGCCAACTAAGAATAAATTCCTAGCCCAAGGAACCTCCATGAGTTCCCTAGGCCTCCAAGCCCAAGTCCAATTAGTTGTAATGTGTCTAAGTTAAAACCAACACTCCACAATAAATCCAAGTTTGAGTTATCTCATTTTTCTCTACATTCTCTCCCTTCTCTTTTTCCACATTCGGCCCCCATAATAAAATCCTCCAATTTCAAAACAAAAACCAATGATCCCCTCTCCTCTCATCCTCCTTCCCTTTTATTTCTCTTCCTCCCATCCACCTCAACCACCTATAATTAATGTCATGAATACCCCCTCATCATTTTATTCTAGTAAACTTGACTTTTCTTACCATATCTAATTCAAAGTAGATTTGAGAAGACACTTTGGGAATAAAATGTGGATATTTAATTTAGAATTAAATTGGAGAAGACCATATCTTCTCAAAAGTAGATTTGAAAAAACACCTTGGGATATAAATATTTAATTTAAAAATAAATTGGAGAAGACCATATATTTTCAAAAGTAGATTTAAGAAGACACTTTTGGATATCTATATTTAATTTAGAAATAAATTAGAGAAGACCATATATTTTCAGAAATAGATTTGAGAAGACACCTAATAAATTGGAGAAGGCCATATCTTTTCAAAACTAGATTTGAGAAGACACCTTGGGATATGGATATTTAATTTAGAAATAAATTGGAGCAGACCATATCCTATCCAAAAGTAAACTTGAGAAGACATTTTGGGAATTGAATAATAACAATAATAGAATTCAAATCAGTAAAATAAAATTACAGCTTCACAGGTGTAGGTATATACAAAAATTACTTAATAATTATAAGTCAATATTTTCAGGTTAATTAAACACTAATGAAAACTAGTATGATATGATCAAGTATGGAATTAAATACACCCATCCTTCAGAAAACTTCATCCCAGAGCTAAAGTGAAAAAGACACAAGGAGTTCGAAAGAATTTTGACAATAAGGCATAAGAAAATAGAAAGAGAGTTATAGTAGTCAAATTAAGTAAGTCAGGCAATGATACGACTTCCCATTAAGAGTCTCCAACTAACCTATATCCTCCTATTCCTATCCTACTTTCGCTCTTACTCTATCCATCCTCTGCTGCAATAACTATGGCATCAACTATACCAATCTAACCATTGATAAAACCAATATAGTGGAAGCATCAACTATATCGACCTAACTTCCTCAACAGGAAACTGGCAATCATCGTCACACATCTAGGGGAGTGTGTGTTATGGAACCAACTCAAGAAGAGATAGAAAAGATAGATCAACGCCTTAGAATTCAGCCTCTTCGAGGGGGCAACCTCCTTTACATTACATAAATGAACAATGCTTCGATGATTCAAATGACAAAACCTCCTTTCTATATATAGGAGTCTAAGGAGTCACAATATAATCCAGCCGACCTAACAATAATAATATAAAGCCACAAAAATAACAATAGAGGGATTCTATGGGGCACAGTAATAACAATGTGGGGGCAATAGGGGCACAACAATATTAATAAGGGGTATAACTACAATAGTAATGGGGTAATCACTAGTATTATAGGGACCCAACATGCCCCTCGCCTTCAAAAAAGTGTTGTCCTCAACGCTTGAGTAGTTCTGGATACTTCTGCATAAAATTCTCATCCTCCCATGTGGAATCTTCAGCAGATAAGTTCTTCCACTTGATAAGATACTCTGAAATTGATCGATTTCGTAGCGGTCGAGTTCTTGTTTCTATGACTGCTTCCGGTTCCAATATAATTTTCCTTCCTCGTTAAGTTCTGGCAATATTGTTTGAACTGGGAGCTTGTTGCCTATAACCTTCTTTAAACATGAAACATGGAAAACTGGGTGCAATTGAGAAGTTGCAGGAAGCTCCAATTTGTATGCCATAGTACCAATCGTTTGCAACACCTTGTACGGACCGTAATACTTTGGTGATAATTTATTGTCCTTCTTAACTTGCTTGAGGGAAATTTGCTTATATGATTGTAGCCGTAGGAATACCCAATCACCTATATCAAAACTTCTTTCATTGCGATGTTGATCTGCCTGTTGTTTCATTCTATTTTGTGCCAACACGAGGTTATCCTTTAAGAGTTTGAGGACTTGTTGTTGATGTTCGATGTGATGTTTCATTTGCTTATAGGGTCGCCATTTCTTAAGTGCATGGAGTATTGCCAACATTTCCTTCTCATAAATAGCTTTGCTTAAAAACTTTCCCTTGATTGGACAACTTTCAAAAGAAATGGTTCTTTCATCTTGCATTAGAACAACACCAATTCCATTTCCTGAAGCATCACATTCCACAATAAAGGTTTTTGTGAAGTCCGGTGTAGCTAAGACCGATGCTTGGCACATTGCTGCTTTAAGATGTTCAAAGGCCTTTGTTGCTTCCAGAGTCCATGAAAATGCATCTTTCTTCAATAATGTTGTTAAAGGTGCTGCTATTCTCCCATAATTCTTAACAAACTTGCAATAAT